>VZRM01009107.1:228624-313165 GCA_013397955.1 Grantiella picta | reverse complement strand
TTTTTTTTTTTTTTGTTATGTCTTCGATAAGTTAATATTTGCCATGTACAAGGATGTAAAATACAGAATTTACCCTGCAGGTTGGCACTAGTATTTCAATTCAAAGCCACTTTACCTGTCATTTACTTGTCATAACAGCAGTGGTGCCCAAAGTATTGCCGAATGGATTTAGGGCTCTGTGCATTACGAGTTCAATGACACAACTAAAATCAAGGCTGATCATTAATCCTGAACCATGAGGTTTTTAGCTTTCTGCATTATTGAGAATTACTTTCATTATATAGTTTATTTTGCCCTATAATGTCACAGCAATAAATTCTCTGCACTTACTCCGTCTTGGCAAGACAAAAAAACTCTGTGGATTTATATGGAGCTAGGAGAGGGATAGCATTCTTGCTCCATTTCTGTTAATTTCTCTTTCTGGAAAAGGTTAACTTTATACCTTATAAAAAACAAA
This sequence comes from Grantiella picta, assembly GCA_013397955.1. Classification (NCBI taxonomy): domain Eukaryota; kingdom Metazoa; phylum Chordata; class Aves; order Passeriformes; family Meliphagidae; genus Grantiella; species Grantiella picta. The sequence goes on along the minus strand of VZRM01009107.1, from coordinate 312,708 downwards.
AATTATAATAATATCTTTGGCTGTGCTGGGTAAAGATACCTGTGCTCCAATGCAACAAAATGTACATTTTGGAGGAATGAAGAAAGGTCTGGAATGCCTCATTTGGATCCAATCCTTAAATGAAGATTTAACAAAGTTTTCACAGATCCTAGAAAATGAACAGAGTGGTGTGATTCATGAAAAATTAACCAGCTGAAAGGGCCAAGTTACAATTTATCATAATATTCCATGATGAAGGGTCTGACCACTGAACAGAAGGAATTGCAAATTCCTTGCTCAAGCATCTATGAAAAACTACAAATATAATTAGGGTTGTTATCTAGAAATAGTTTTATGCTCAGAATTGGATGCAAAAATAGTGTGTGACCTCATAACTTCATCAGAAGGAGAACTTAAAGGGCACAAAATACTATATATACGGTTTTTATATTATATATTTATACTAAAAACAGATAAATGTGGTGCTTGGGGACGTGGTTTAGTGGTGAGCCTGGCGGTATCAGGTAATTGGAGTTCCGTAGAGCTCTTTTCCAACCTCAGTTATGCTCTTTCTATCGGTGGTCAGCTGTCAGCAAGCTGCAGGAGCATTGAGGGCGGTGCTCAGATTTGAGCTCCTTTAAAGCTTTTGGTGTCACCTGCTGCCACCTCAGAACTTTTTTTGGGTTATAATTAACCGCTGCAGTTAATTATGTCCCCAAGACCTGCAGTTCCAGCGACCTGTAGGTCATTGTGCTCAACCAGGGGAGAGGAAAACTGTAATTAAAAAAAAAAAGGAAAAGACAATTACTAAATGTGGAGTCAGTTTTGTACTCTGCAGTAATAACACAAAATCATATAAAGCTCTCCCAATGCATAAAGAAGAATAAAATGGCACTGAAAAATGACACCATCTGTTGTTCTAGGATTTAATTTCAAAGACCAAGGAATATTTTCTAAGATATTCACCTTAGAAAGCTCAGCTACTGTGAGTATCTGTAAGGCTAACGGAGTAAGAATTTTGTTTTTAAATAGATAGAAGGTAATTTAATTGCAAAAGCATGACTAGCATGACTTACTTACTCATGTAAGTCTCTCCTATCCTGCTTTTCAGAGCTGCCTTTGGGCTAAAAGAGTTTTATTCTCATTATGATCATCTAGATGGCAGCTATATTCCTGTATTAATGTTAATGGAGGTTCTCAAGGTTATGGCAACTCTTGCTGATATCTTTTATTTGTAGAATTTACATTAGCTTGAGTATATTTTGCTGTTGCCTCATAAAGATTCCACTGAATTTCTTTACAGCCCTTTTTCTTCCGTTTGTAATTTTCAATAAAATTCTGTTACATGCTGGAAAAATATTTAACACCATTCAATTGAAAGCTGAAGCTCTTCGGTTTTATGGCTTACTCTATAGATGTCTTCATTATTATTACATTATATTGATAGTAAATTAGCTTTAGAGGTTTTTTTTTTCCAACTGAATACAACCAAGGGAAATTGAAAAAAAGCACCTGGTATCTCTTATTTAGTCTGTAACCCCCTAAGACAATATGCTTCTCCTTCAAGTTCTAATGACACGATGTTTATCTTCATTAACTACTTGACCTCACTCCAAATATCCTTTTTTAATTAACATCTTTACCTGTCAGATGTTTCCATAAAGTCTCCTGTAATTTAGTACTTAATACATCTCAAAATACCATGGGTTACTGCTTGACAGTGGTTGAAAAGGCATATATATAAAATTTTATATATAAAGGCATACATATATATATATATATTTTATATATAGAATCTAAATTTCTTTGGGAATGTTTTAAATAACATCAAAATCCAGACTGTTAGGTATGGTGAATGGTGTCACATGGACCTGTGGATGAGCATGGGCAGCATGCATCCAACATCCCTAATTTTGCTTCAGTCTAAAGCAAGGACCCTCCAGCTTGCTGTGATGCTCAGCAGATTTCTGAACAAGATTACTTGTCTTTTTGTCTATCAGAAACAGAGAGAGACAAAACCCGTTAATTACTTTTCAGATGTTATTATTTTAGAGATATCTTTCCTCAGCTGCTCATAACAAGTGATTTTTTTTTTTTGTTAGTTAGTTTGTTTTTTTCTCTCTCTTTTTTTGCCTGGTAACAGCAGAGGTGATTGGTAACATGTACATTATTTCCTAATTTTAGTTGAAATTGCGTTTAGCAGAGAAGCAGAAATATATTTTTCACCTTTTGACTTTCCTGGCTGATGTGTTTGTTACATGTTCTCTTTAAAAGTATGTGCATGTGAGCAACGACAATAAAACTGAATTTATGTGTCTTTGCAGTTGCACATTAGCAACTCTATTTTAATTTTTTTAATATTATCAATATTTTCTATGGATATTCCGTGTAAATGAAGACAGAAAATGTGCAGAGGAGCTAACAGATCATTTTAAGTGGTTTACAAAATAGAGTGTAATTTTGAAAATACTCCCAAGGGAATGTTGCTACCCAGGGATATAGTGAAGATTTATTTGAACATTATTAATGCATGCATTCTTTATAAAATATGTATTATTAATCTTAGGAAGTTTGCCTTGGTATGTGTATAGGGAGCCAAGTGGAAAACATTAGAGAAAGTCAAAATCCTTTTCCGTTAAGACAGTTAAGATCCTTTTCTTTGATTTGAGCAAATATTCATGAAGAAAATATTCATTGGGCATTTTGGCCATTATTAGGAATTTTCTAGTAACTTCATTAAAAACATTGCTTTGACTCATAGAGCATAAGAATTGCAGAATGAACTAGTGGTTAAATCCAAGCCATTGAAGTTCAATTTAGCCCTGAGCAGTTTTTAAAACCACTTACTGCCTTCCACCTGTAGTTTCATCATCTCCCAAAGTGGTTCATCTCCCCCCTTTCCTACATTTGGTATTTTGTGTTAATAATAATAGATAAAATACAAAATAAGAAAGGAGTAAATGAAATGTTATTTTGTTGTCAAATTGAAAGTTATTTAGTCTGAAGGAATGTGCTCTCATGTAATGGAAAACCAGACATTCAATTGCAACAAAAAACTTTTAGCACCGAAGCTATTTTGGTTCCAGTCCTTAACAATTATTTGGTTGGTGTCAAACTGTGCTTTTGAAGCAATGGAGCCATCTAATTAATTACTATTAAATATTTAATTATTACATATTTTCAGGGTAATTTATAGATCATTATTGTTCATTATCCCACAGAAAAATTGCATTTTCCTTTGTGATTGCTGTAGAAAATCAAGAGTGTTGTTGAAGGAATGTGTGTTTTCAGTTTCTTAAGTATTGTAACATCAACCTCCCACACACAGCTGAAGATGCTAAGTACTTTAATAGTCATAGAATAGAAATTTCCTTTCCCTGCAGTGAAGGATGAAGGGTGGCTGTTTTANCATATATACAAGAGCATATCCCCATATCTCTAGATATCCTTGAGCTTTGTATCTACAAAATACTCAGTATTTGAACTTTCCCACTCCATAAGAAAAAAGATGTAAAAATATTATTAAGGGAATGTGAAATTATAGATTTAGATATAATTTAATATGACTAATTGACTTATAAAAACTTTCTAACAAGTTTTTTTTCTCTAATAATATTTGTTATATGCACGAGTGTTTAACAAAACCATACGTTTTCAAACCTGATTAATTCTATTTCCTTTTCTTTTCGTTTTAGCTGCAGATAAATTTACAATAGACATCTAGAGTTACTGCTAAGCAAAGGGATTTTAGAAGAAATCTGAGGTTAAATGATCCATGCAAAGTGAGCATTGTGGAATTAGACAGAAGTGTTCATGAGCAACTAAACCTCTACAAAAAAAAAAGTTTTCCTTTCTACCCCCAGTCTCTGACACCATGTTGGAGTAATATTTTGGCATCACTGAAAGTTGCTCTATGCTGTGAATTTATTATATCATCATACACATTAAGGACAGAAAAACCCCTGTGGACATCCTGTCTCACCTGGCAGAACATTTGCCACATAGATTTTCTATCCAAATTTTGCTGTATACCTTGAAAGTTTTATTCTACCAGTTTGCCACTTGTACAAAAACCCCAGATAATGCTGTCAGCCATGTCCTCAGGAGCAGAAATTCAGCAAAAAAGGAGCTGTAAAGCTGTAACTCAGACCTTCTTTCCTATTTTGCGTGTTGAGATCCGAGCTAACTAAGCCCAGATTTTGCCTGTTCTTACATGGACATTCATTAGGAAAAAACCAACAAAAAAAAGAGATGAAGTAACTCTCACTCTGAAATCCAGTCAGCTAGACAGAATTCTAACCACCCCTTGTTCTCTATCAACCTTGAGCATATTTTGGTTTTTAGATATTACAGAGCTGAACAGATAAAATTTTACAGGACAATACATTTCCTAACAGAATGATTTACTATCTGACATGATCATTGCTGACACCTGACTTCACTGTCCACCCCATTACCACTGATTATTTAAATTCAAGTTCTTTCCAAGCACATGGAATGATGCAGTTTTTATATTTAACAGCCTGCATGGAAATGTCTTTCCCTGTCCAGCCAGTAAATCACAGCTGAATTCAGTGCAGCCCTGGCAGATTAAACACTGACATGTAATCCAGGCAAGAGCCCAAAACAATGAACAAAAAGGACAGAGATCAAGTGACAAGTCAAAAAAACTTGGGCCAAAGTTACCAAAAAAAAAAGTGTTTAAAGAAACAATGTTGAAATAAACATTTTACTGAACAGTATGTGCAATATCTGCCTCTTTCCTTTGTAAATCCTGCCAGCTCTTTATAATGAACATTTTTGCTATCTCAATGAAATTTGAATTTAGACTTCTTTTCCTTATTCACATTTAGCAGAGGAATCATTAGGCATAGAATCAATAGCAATGGAAATGTTTGAAAGGCAGAGAATGCATTAAAACTTCAGGTCTTCTAGTTATAGCCCTGTTTTTTAATTTAATTTTCCTCTTCCGTTTCAGATTTTATAATGACAACTACCTGCTTAATATTTCCCTAGTTACTTAACCCAGAGGGGCCTAGGAGTACTATGTGATTACATGTGTTTTGTAGAATGGCTTTTAAAAAAACCATGTTTTTATAGGAATACAAATACACATCTTGAGGATTTATAATTTGGTCAGAAAATACGCTTGCCCTCCAGAGCAGAAGAGCTAGAAGTTCCAGATAATGGCATTCATCTTGGCTGGCTTTATGGACCAGTGGGCTGGTTATTTAGTCAGCAGGACCATTGAAATTTGGGAATATGGGATGGCATTCTGGTGGGAAATTTTTGCAGATTTAGTGCACTTCAAATAATCAGTGGAAGGGAAGCAAGAGCTTTGCGATCTTTGTTTTTCCCTATATAAAATGATGTTCCTGTTACAGTAATAAGTGCAAACAAACACCAAGCCCAGCTGTGTGTCATTTAGCTGTCCTGAGCATTCACAGCAGTCCAACTCCAGCCGAGACAAATGGCAGCAGAAACAGCTGAAGGAGAGAAACCAGCAAGGAAGGAATGAATTTCTATTCTATAGGATCTACAATCTCTACAACAATCCATGAAAATCTGTGAAGTACTTAAAAGATTTTTGCCTAATAGCTTCAGTTTCTTTACTCCATTTTGCAGTGAAGTTGCATTTAGTGAATGATGTGTTCCTTTAAGTGTTTGAACTTTTTATTTATAACCTCTCCTGTATTGTAGCTCCTGATGTGAATTTATCATATTTGTTCTGTTTGTTCTCGAAAATACAGGATTTCTATTTCAACTCCTTGCACAAATGTTGCCATGAAGGAATATCTGAAACTGAAATATCAGTCACTAGGTCAAACTAAAAGTATTCTGGCTTCAAATAGGATGGATGTTCTGTATTTTTTAATTGCCAGGTCTTATTGCTGGACTAAATGAAAGGGTTTTTTTATTATTATTCATTGTTACACCCATCTGCCATTAACCAAGTACAATCAGAATGAAAAATACCAACGATTACCTGTATCTTTTTAAGTTTATTACTATCTTTATTTATCTGTAGTGATTTCTGTGTTATTTTCTTTCTGATTGAATAGCCTGGCTTCCAATAACCACTGAAATGTCACAATCTGTTTCTCTCTGCTTGTGTAAAGCACTTTTTCTGTGCCTGTACAGCAGACAGCAATGATTCTCACACAGCAGGAAGAAAATCTGTTCCTCTACCAACAACACACTTGTCATGAGTTTTTGGACACAGCTTGTCCGGGAGGAAAAATTAATAAGAGGAAAATTATTCAGTCGTTTCTCTAATTGTGAAACTGTTTTAATCAATGTTAGATTAGAGATGCCTCCTCCCTGGGTCAGAATTCCATTGGCTGCTCATTGAATCCAACACAGAAGAGCAACAAAATGTATTTGCAAATATACATATTGCATATAAATACACACACACACACACACACACACATATATATAGATATAGATATATATATGGGATATTGTGATAGAGATGATATAGATAGCTATAGATATAGATAGATATAGATTTATAGATAGATATAGATAGATTTAGATATAGATTTATAGATAGATATAGATAGATATAAATAGATATAAGGGAACCAGCTACCTTCCTCTAAATTTCTAGTCATGAATGTAATGCCTTATTTTGGACTGTCACAACAGCAAGAGCTGTAGTTCCAAATCATGAGACTTTTGGGGAAAAAAATGTGTGATTTCATGGTTCCATGCTTTCTCCTCCTTCATGGTTCTGCCATGCTGTGGCAGAACACCCCCTGGAGAATCACAAGGCTAGACAGAAAAGTTTAATGTCTAACTCCCTCTGCAGATCAAATGGAAGGAAAAAAGTGAAAAATCATCTCAAATGCATGATTTAAAGATTGGACTAGCCTCTGTAGAGTTGCATAAAATTGTTACTGTGCGAATTTAGAGCCAAAAATAGCAGAAGCACATCATCTAGCTTTTTTTAAAAAAGTTATTGACTTGCATAAAATTCTGCTGAAAGGCAGTAAAAGTGTTACATAAATACCAGGAGCAGTTAAACCTGGCCGAGGTGACTCTTCATCTCCAGACAATAATGCTGTGCCTAGATATTTGCAGTATATTTGGTGTACTATATCACACCTGCTGGTCTGAGATCTTCAACTACAGCTAGGAAGCCTAAATCTCCGTCAGGAGGACATAAAAATGCCCAGCCTGTCTCCGGATACATCACTTAGAGATTAAAATGTGTATCTTATTTATTGAAGAGGTTTTAGTGGTTGGTTTCTATTTTCTCTCAACAGCTCTTTTCCCAAAATGCTAGGAGGTCTGGAGAAATGTATAACATTAATGGGATAGATATCCCAGCATAAGATACAAACATAAAAGAAATGAAATTCCAAGTTCACCCTGCTGCTGTGCAGTCTGCATTGTACAAATGATGCCAAACCTGTGCTTTGGAGTTGGATATTTTTCATTTTTTCAACTTTTATGACAGTGTATTTCTAAAGTTTTTCAGTTCCTGCGCAGAACGTAAACCACAGTTTACTTGCCATCTTTATTTTTTATTTGTTCCCATCTTTATATTTTAAATGTGTGAAGTCTCAGGAGGCCAAAAAATGAATTCATTCACTTTTCATGTTTAGGGCCTGAAAGAAGGCTTGTATGAGTTTGGAGATGGAATTATTTCTGTGTTTTGCCATAATATTCTTATTTTTGATGGAGTGCTATGTCACTTACTGTCCCAGAGTAGGGTAAGCCCTGTACAATGCAGCATGGGCAACTGAATGAAGCAAAGCTCTAATCCTGTTATTTGCACTAATTAATTGGTGCTGCATTTTGCCATGCAGTACTGCTGTTTTCTCATTTATGGAATAAAGGGCACTGTTTGCTGCAAAACACAGTAGGTGAGCAGGCTGATTCTCACCAGATCCATGCTTTCCCATTGTACCAAATAAGTTTTGATTTATAATGTGACAAGCAAGAATTAAAAACCAGGAGACAAGATGGAGACAACATTGCATGAATATCTGCTGTTGTTAGTGATATGCAGACAGGTTATCAAAACATACTGTATTTGCTTTGTTTTACTTATTAGTCTCAAATGCTTTTCTTTTTTTTCTATTTTTTTTTTTAAATCCCGTTGTGGATGCCCTTTTCCTTACATGCTTTCTGACAAGACTCTGCAGCCTTGTTGCATACTCAGTCATCAAGGTACATTGCAGAAAAATACTTTCAAGTAATTTTTTATGCTTAGAAGGATCTCCTGAATAAAAAATTTTGTGTTGTTTGTTGCCAGACAGTTATAGAAGACCCTGAAAATCGTGGTGGAGTTTACTCTCTCTTTCTTGGATTTCAAAAACATATTCAGAAATAAGACTTGAAGGACACTTTTCTTACTGTCAGGCAGAAAAATATAGCAGAGCTTTCCTGCCTTTAAAAAAAAATTATGAAAATATTGATTTCTAAATACTTTTTATCAGGTCTGTAGCAAGGATAATATTCCACAGAAGTGAACTGTTAAATAATTACAGGACATCAAAAGGAGATACAGCTTTTACAATGTGCAAAGCCAGTTGTTTCTCAAGTTGCCCCAATTTTTTATTCGACCAAGAAGAACAATAAATTAAATCTTTATAATTAAAATACAAATTATTCATGTTATTCATGCCAGAAGTTTATTAACAAGTCCTTTGAAAGAACAATAATTCAAGGAGGACTTGATATGCTATGTGGCAAATCCAGCAATATTTCTAGATGAGCTACAGAGAGCCCTCAGTAATAAATGTAATTCTTTCCTTGGCCATTCAGAGGTTGTTCTACTTTTATCTAGGTGACACAGGCTAAGGTGTGTTTGCTGCAATAAAGTGCCTTGAAAGCAACTTAGGAATTATATTTTTATGCTCTTAAATCTATCCACCAGCATATGCTTGCCTACACAATATCAATAAAGGGTTTAGGACCCAGTTCTCTTGAGATATCTGTGCAAAGGATGTCCATGGACCTTAGCAACTCACTCTCAGATTAATTACAGAAGTGACTGTGGCAGATATTTATCATAGGCTAGTGACCCAGCTGGAGTGCCATGGGATCTGAACTCAGCTCTCAAATCCTGTAATATTACACCAACATTTCCTTTAAAGCATGTGCCAGGATGGAAAATGTATTTCAGGGAAATGTCAGAACAGAAAGGTCATAGAAAAACGCTGCAGTTTTTCTAAATAATTGAGACTAAATAAACAGAGGCAAGGGAAGTCTTACAGGAAGCATCCCCTTTTTTGTAAGGCAGTGAACATTCCCAGCTTCCCCTGAAATCGCTGTGATTGTGCCTAGGACTTTTCAGGGCCAAACCCCAAATGTATTACCAACAGCTTTGCCCCAGCAGTGAGCTCTCCTCCAAACCCATCCCATCTATCCAGCTCACACACTGATGCTTAGAAGCAGCACTGGCTTTTGGCAAATATTTCTATCATTAGCCCAGCTGACCTCAAAGAAAGCAAAAGAGCATCTCTCTCACCTGTCAAAGTCAGAAGACTGCTGATGTAAAGTAGTAGCATCCACCTGCAAAGTAGTAGAGATCTAACAGGACTTGTTAAATTTTCCAGCTGGATTCTATGAAGTGCAATTTATTAGTTGTTTTTTACAGCACAAGTTTCATATATTGGTATATACTCAAAAAACAGATGTTTTTCAACAGACGCTTTTCTCCTCTTTAAATATCAGCCAAATGATTAAACACGAGGCAGAAGCTGTAGACAGCTGTGGGAACACCTACCTGGTTACAAGCAAAACCCCAACAGATGATCAAAGAAAGCAAATATTTCACCAGTTCCACTGGTTGCTCTTATGAAATGCTGATGACAAGACTGAAATCTTGCATCGCTTTTCACTGACAATATGTAATTTCCATTTCCACAGGCTCAATTTACAGATTCTTACATAGGTACAGATTTTAGTCTGGTATTTATGTTAGCATATTTCCATTGAATTTGCTACATGAAGAGGAATATTGGCTATTTTTATCAAAGGAAAGCCTGTTTGGGTTTTGGTCGAATGATCAGCCAAATGTGCTTTAAATTCACTTTGCAATTATGTCCTCTACAAAAACAGAGCAGGTAAACACTAGGCTAAATTACTGCAGGTAACAAACGAGAAATTAGGAAGGTGCATGATGCTCAATGTTTTCTCTTTTTCAATTACCATGAGATTACAGAGCACAGGTGCTCTTGTAAATGGTACTCGTTTGGGAAATGTTAATGTTCAGTGACCCACCAAGTTGAATAGCTGGATTTTGCGGTGATGTTACGCTGCAGTGCAGTTTCAAGTAATGTTGGAATAACATCTGTTCGCATATTTCAGTATTTTTTCTTGTGTCACAAAGTAGTTCCACACGTGTGCAGCCGTAGATCTCGGTTCTGTTATCTGCAGAAAATTACAAGTGTCTTTTTAATTAAAATCTTTCTTGTAACTGCACGAAAACATGTGTAGCAGTAGTATTGCTCTGTACACTGCATGCACCTGAATATCCTCCATGGCAAGCTATTAATAAATTCCAGACTTAGGTTAGTTCTCTTATCACCACACCCTACCAATCCACACTTTAAATTATTTATTTCCTTTGCTTAGTTTGTTGTCAAATAATAAGGAGGTTTGATTTCAGGTATGTGTGCACTAAGCACTACTTAGAACTACTTGGATTCTTTTATGTTGGCCGTTATTGATTAAAATTGAATTTGGGCTGTAAATGTTTAACCTCACTAGGCTTACAAAACTGTGTGACACGTGGGGCTCTCTTTAGCGAGAATTTTCCTGAAAATTCTCCAAATTTCAGGAAAATTCCTGAAAAAAGCCAACTGAAAAAACTGATTCAAATAATTTCAGGTTTTCATTGTCTCATATATTTCACACCAACATATGCTATGCAACAAGATGGTAATTTTTTCTCCATGGTTTAATATAAACTATTATTTATGACCTCCACAAGGTTAGTATAAGGAAAAGTATTTCTAAATTCTGTTCTCAGTTAGGTAATTTTGTCTCTTGTTTAATCTTACCAGATCTCTTTTTTAATCTTACCAGAACCTTGATTTGTTGGCTTTCATTTTTTTCTTCTCTAAGCATGTGACTTAGATATTCTCTCTTTTGTTTTCAGTAAAATAGAAGTAAATACATCGTTCTGACTGTTGAAAACTGAGGTACAGTGAATCATCACGGTGCTTCTGTTATTGATCCAGAAAAAGAAATGGTTGTATCCATTTTCACAAGGGCTTTCACACCCTCAGCTGCATGGAAATATAAATAAGAAACTGCAGCTGTTCCAAGGTAGTGAGGCAACTGAAAGTGCTGCTTTAAGATTCTGTTCGAAAACTGAAATTATCTCAAATATGCAATGCTTTCAAAATAAGCTGTGTGAGTTAAAAACAGCAGAATTCAGTGCACAGCAACACACCCATTGAACTTCTTTTTCTTTGTAGCTAGACATTTTTGGAATTGCTCTAAATTGGCATCCATTGCCTATTTAAATGCCCTAGAAGAGCCCTCCAGCTATTTCTGTAGAAGAACACTGCTCTCCTGTGAATCTTTCCTCCTCTCCCACCCCTTGCTGTCCTGGAGGCATTTGGGTGTCAAATACCAGCTGCCTGAGAACACTTAATAGACTTCCCCTCCACCCTGTAAATGCAAATACATTCTGTATATTACTAGAGGAATCTGACCTATTATTATTTTTATCTTCTGTTTCTTTGCTCTGGTCTCTGACAGAGACTATCCTCCTCCAGCTCGAGGTAGTTCAGGAAGGACTGCGCTGGCTCTCATGTAGAAAGGATGTTCAATTAGAGATGAGTTTCCCTGGTTTGAGGTGGCTAAGATGATGTTTTTTCCCCCAGGAGATTGACTTTAACTAGAAGACATATTTAGTAGGAAATACTACAAGCAGTGTTCGAAAGCTTCAAGATATCTTCCCTCGTTCTTGACAAATGAAACTTTTATTATTTTCTTTTAGAATAACTTTTTTTTTCAAGGACCCCAGAACACTTACAAAGGAAAAACTTAAACTCATAGTCTATATAATGTCCAACATAATATACTGCTAGGAGGCTGTCATATATATGAGGGAAAATTCTGCACTCGTAGTCATGTTATGAAAATAATTATTCAGGAAATTGACATCTAGCTATGTCATCTGTCACCCCAGAGGATCCATTTGAAAGAAAAGTCCTTTCGCTCTGATGGATGTTCAGCCATGTGAGATTATTGTGGATGTTCCTCCCATAGAAACTCCTTTATAAGCAACACAAATGTCTGTGAAAGGTGAAGAAAATGAATTGTGATCTTTCAGTACCCATGTTGCAGACATCCTAACAATTTCCACTTCTAGTAGGAGTGGGGTTGTTCTAGATATTATTTGAACAACTTATTAGACTTGTGATCCATGCTGAGTGTTGGCATAAAAATAGGCAGCTATTTTCCACCTTAAAGACATCTGAACACAGTGCAAATTGGAACAAGAAGGAAATAACCATAAGGGCAAACATGTTTACTTTAGAAACAGTATGTAGGAGTTTTAAGATCTGGTACATTATAGGACTTGCAGTCCTTTAAAAAGAATTGTCCTATCTGATTATATCTCTGTAGATGTGCAGTAAATAGATATAAAAAACTAAAATATGTCTCTCCCACTTACTGTTGAATAATATTGACTATAGAAAAGCTAGTTATCTCTACTGTAAAACATGCCAAATATATATGTCTACACATGTCCAGTGACCATCACACTTACAGAAATATGTAGTTTTATTATTGGTTTTTGTATTGTCTTCTCATTTATTTTTGCATGTGAGTTACTGTGGAAGATTTTTAAATCAGGATATAAAGAAAAGAAATACAATGGGTTTTTTTATACTATACACAGATATTAATCAAATATTTGTCTGTGAATTCTTTTGTGGAAAGGTATAATAGATACTTAATTACTTTACAATTCTAAAATTTGGAATAAGGTGCTCTTTAAGGTCCTGTCCAACCCAAGCCAGTCTGTGATTCTATGAAACTTGTAGGGCTAGGAGGATAACTCAAAAGCCTATAATACAATTATATGCAATTCAAAATGATGTGAGCTTTTGTAATTGCAAATGATGCTATTCAAAAAAGAAAGGTGGAGGAAAACATTATGGGTTTAGCACCTTTTTCTTGGCCAAAATTAGTGTATGAGGCATTACAGGGCAGCTGGCCTGTGTGTGTGTGCAATGTACCACAGAGTCACTGGCTGCCAGGAGCACTCAGACCTGACTTTGGAAAGGTGACATTTCTGGCTCTTGATCTATGCACCTTGCCCAGAAAAGCTCTGACAACCTCATCCACCTGCTACATATAAAACTGCTCCTTTTTTACAGTAAGTACCAAATATCCTTGAGCAACTCAGGACCTCCTAGACATAGCAAAAGCCAATTCCACCTCAAAAGAATAAGACATGTCCCAGAATAACCCGAAACTGAGTGCACTGAGAGGTGGGGATGACTCCAGCCTTGGCTGTTCTTGGCAAACCATCAGGTCAGCAACCTTGGTGAAGATTGGCCAAGAGGAGCAACCCCAGTCCAGGGGGATCTCTCTGTCTGGCCTCACTCAACATGCCAAACTGATGCCACGAAGTGTGGCAACACAGAGTCTTTCCCATGGGAATTTTCTCTTCTTCTTCCTGTGTTTTTATAAATAAAGATGTCTTTGTTGAACCGCTAACAGAGAGAAGAAGTCGAGTTCTTCAGTGTGGCAAAATGTCTCATTTTATTAATTAATTCCAACTTACATAGACTTTCAGAGATCACCAGGATTGGCCAGTTCAAAACCTCCCCCCAGGCCGATTGGCCAGGCTTGAAACGCCCATGTCTCCAAAGATCGTTTTAAAAACATCCAAACTTTATCTTTGTTTATAAAACACAGGAAGAAGAGAGAAAAAATTCTCATGGGAAAGGTCTGTGCTTGCCACATAAAGTTTTAATGTTATTGAAACAGTCTCTGGAAGATAGGTGGTTCAAGCCTGGCCAATTGGCTTGGGGGGAGGTTTTGAATTGGCCCAATCTGGACAACCTGTGAAAGTCAATATAAGTTCTAAAAAGTACATAATAAATTCAGAATTGTGTCCACCTGAGATTCTGTCTGGCTTCTTCACTCCGTTAGCGGTTCAACGGCGACAATGAAGTGCAGCTGGCACACCAAAGACAGGCTGGCAAACCTTCTTTGCTGCAGGTGGTTTTTGAATGTTTGTAGTTTGGGTCCGCGTAACCTTCCAAAAATGTGTTTCTGGACAAACTGCAGGATTTCAGTATTTGAAGTTCATCGAAATGGGCATATCAAGACACTGCCCATCATCAGAGGGAAACCAGCCTGGCTATCATGGAACTGAGGGTTTTTGATCCTTGGATGTCATGAACTTGCACTCTACCAGAAACTGCTTAGTTTGTTTGCTTACGTTGAAAACGCTGTGCAGTCTTGCCATTAGATCAGCATGAGTGCCTTTTTTCCTTTTTTTTTTTTTAAATGAGGAAATTAATTACCACCAGCAACCCTCAGTGTAGAAAAGAGTAATCTGTGACAGTCTAAGTAACAGGAAATAATTGCATTGATGTGACCCGTATTGGTGTTGGCAGGTTGCCTAGCAAGTCCTCCTGTCCATAGCATTGTGGCATCTCACTTGAAAAACTGCTGACTACAGGGTAAGGGTTGTGCAGCTGTGCCAAAAAGTCATGTGAGAAGAAGAAGAGCCAGACGGACTGTTTCCAATATGGGAAATAATTGAGCTAAATACTAAAGTCAAAAAATCTTTCGAAAGGTGGAATTCAGTTGACCTAATTTTGCGGTTTTATTTAGCAGTGAAGGTGAGGCTATTATAACAACAGTGCACACTTTGAGAAGAAAAGCTCAAGAAAAAGGTGATATCAAACATTTCTAATGTTTGATAGCAGAAATGAAAAATATATAAAGTAAATATATAAAATATACAATGAAAAGCTTATAAAATATATAAAATATATGAAGGAAATTTCAAAGGCATGAAGGAGGCTCTTATTTATTCCACTTCAGACTTTGGAAGAGATCTCAAAGAAATAAGGAGTCTGGTTTGCTTCTCTGCAAGTATTCTGCAAGTTTGGCTGCAAGCAAAGCACTCATCAAGAGTCTAGTTTCCTCTGCAAGCATTTAAAACAATTATTTAATTTTAAACAATTTTTTCAAGTATCTGAAATGCAAAGCTTGGGTTTTAGTCAAGCTTGTAAGGTCTCACCAGGAAGATGTTGTAACTTCTAAATTATTTCAAAGAAAAAAAAAAAAAGATTTCATGTTCCTTGAAAACAATATTTGCATTTGAAATCCCATGTTGAAAAGATTTGAGGAGGGTTTAGAAAGCTTTAATTAAATTGGGAAGGACTTCATAATCTTTACCCAAACAATTTCTCTCTGGAATACTTGATGTCATTTTTATTAAGTGAGGTGTCAGTCTAGTAAACAGGCCTCACTCAGAGAAATAATAGCCTATTCTTTTTATATGAGAGGTTATTTTTAATAATAAAACATCCTGTTTGCAAAGTCTTCCTGTCAGACTCACACATCATCAGCAAGCAGATAACCCTCTAATTTTTTTTTTCATGTAAAAAGTTAGTGTTGGTCCTACAATTTTATAGAATAAAAGTGCCTAAACAGATGCAAGAAGCCCTCTGGTGTTTTGGCCAGAATTCAAATTTAAAAGATCCAGGCAGCATCTTCCCCTCTGTTCTGCTTTCCTCCTTTGGCCTCTGTGAGAAGTGTAGTGTTTTAAACCTGAACTTCAAACGTGCAGGTCAGTGTCACCTCAGGGTAACCGGATGAGAAATGGTTGGAGATGATGGCTGTGGGATAGCTGAAGGGATGCAGTGTCCATCAGTCAGAAAACAGGGAATGAGGGTTGGGCTGGTGTCTGTCTGAGCAGTGCAGCTCTGGGAAGTGATTTGTAAAGTTTGTTACAGAATTGGGTCCTACTGGCTAAGGCAATCATATAGAAATTGAAAAACTTCGTAAAATCTTGTCTTTCTTGTCATAAAATCTCTCTTTGGGAGAGAGAAAAGAAGAAAAGCTCTAATATGTAATAATGCACTACAATCTTTTGCAAACTAAAGAGGGGACAATTGGAAATTTTCCTGTTCTCCAGTTTCTTAGAAACAGGAAATGCTCTAAACATCTGGAAATGTGACCCCTGGAAAGCACTTTCTTGATGACAGCTTGCCTAAAAATCTCAAACTTCCCCTCATTCTGTGGAAATGAGTACAACATGCTGAGAAATTGTGCGCCATTTGCTTAGGTATATTTTAAGCAAGAACTGAATTCTGAAACAAGAAGCTCTGTGCCCAGGCCTTTACTCTCCTCAGGTAATAAGGCTCAAAGCTGTCTGGTTTTGCTGGCATCTCATGTGGATTCACTGAATGGGGTAGTCAAGAAATCAAGTGAACATATGTTTTATCATTTATTGGACATAGGCTTCTTTTATTCAATGGGAAGAAATTCAGGTTTGAAGAACTGTAATTTCTTTCAGTCCAAGCAGACAGGTCACTCAATAGAGGTATTAAATTACATTTATTATTTAACAAAACAATTGTTTATATTGATCTTTCAGATTTGTTTACCTCCACATCACTTTGTCCGATAGTCAGTTGCTCTATAAAACTAACAAATCCTCATTGGAGAGCGGTTAACCAGAGGCTATTTGAACTATTTTATTTCAACTGTGAATCGAACCATTATTGATGGTTCAAGCTAAATTGTAAATACTGACCTGGTTGGCTTGGTTTCTCCTGTTCTCCAACATTTTTGAAAACTTTGTATAACTTAATAATTCAATGCAGTATAAGTGACGTGAAAAAGGTTTCAAAAATGGTGTCTGAGGTTCTGACTTTCCTTTGCAGTGAAATTACTTTGCTTTGTTTCCTGTCACCCCCCTGAGGATTTCAATATGTCTTGCAGGCAATTTGATGCTTTCAGGATTGTTTCAGTGCATGTTCTTCCTTTTTTGTCCCTTTGAATCTTAAGAGGTGCAGAAAGTAGAGAAAATGATGCTTAAAACGAGCAACAATTCAGTGGTAGGAAGTGATAGCAGAGTTCCTACCCCATGCAGTTCTGGGTGAAAGGAGAGAAAGGCAGGAAAACGAACATTTTTGCCATTTTTGCCATTTTGTAGCTTGGGACAAGACCTTTTGGTTTTTCATTGTTATCCTGAATTTTCAAATGTGACTTATATGATATTTTATCTCAATTATATAAACGTTTCCATTTTTTTCCTTTTTCCAGGTCTGGCAAAATGTCTCAGCAGAGAAAAAGAATTTCCATGTGGCCTTGAAAAAGGAAGAAAATCAAAGCACCCAGGAGTGTGATTCTCAAGATGTAAGATGAGCTCACCTGGAAAAACAGGGTCTGATCTAGGCTGTATGAAAACATTAAAGTTTTAGGCAACTACCAAAGGCACTTTTCCTATTCAGGATGGTACTCATATTCTATCAGCCAGCTGTGCTCTGCATTAAAGTGCTGAGGAGCAAATGCTCTTAGCTGTCAATCTCTACATAGATATTATCTGGGTTTTTATTAGAAACTACTTAACAGAACTGGTAGAGCTGTTGCAGGAAGAGCAGTGGTGGAAATTGTGTCATTTACGTTTAACCATTTCAAGAACTCTTTTGTTCCTGGCTGAAGTGCTGCCTGCATTACAGTGAGAGGCAAAAACTTCATTTACACCTCTTCATATTTATTACTAATTTATCTATTACTAATAATCAGGCCCAGCCTTCACAGATGCTTCATTTAATGGAGCAAAACCTTTGGGGAGATGTGAGAGATGACAGCATCATGGTTGAAAGGGTGTGATTTTGTTCCCTGCCAGTCTAGAAAAGCTGCAAGCTGTGTTTTTCTTGTGACAGCTCTGAGAGAAAGCTGAATCTGGTGCTTTCGCTGAGGCAATGCACTCATTCAAACAGCATGGTGTGAGCTCTTAACAGAAACCTCAAATGCAGGTATTGTGGCTGTGATTATAAAGATACTAATAGAACGGGGGAAAAAAAAAGAAAAAATGAACGAAATTTTGCTGAGAAAGTCTGCTCTGACTGTTGAGGATTTTCTGCTCATAGCCCAAAAAGTATAGTGCTGCTTTGACTGATTTGCAGGTGAAATATATCTATTGAATATTCAATAGATATTGAATATGTTGTTATATCTCAAGATGTAACAAAATCCTGTGGAGGTAAACTGGGTAGCCTGCTGTTATTGATCATGGCAGTGTGAAGAAAATTCTGGGAAAAAAAATCTTAGATAATTGAGTTTTCAACAAATTGTAAAAAAAAATAAAAAAGCACATAGTATCCATTTATTACAAACATGTTACAAGTTAATTCAGTTATAAATTACTTCCCTTCTGCCACATCCTCTAGACAACAAGGAGAAATTGCATTTCCATGAGTGCATAATGTGATGTTGCACATTTCTTAACGTCTAAATGGAAACGAAACTCCGTTTTGTTAATCAAAACTGAAGGTGGAGAAGAAAAAGATGTAAAATTATGACGTTGGAGTGAACTCTGTTTAGATTATGACTGGATTGGATTATATTAGATTAGATGAAGTAACTAGATTAGGTTAGTTATCTCTTGGAAAAGTTATGGAAGGTTTAATGAAATGTAGAATATTTTCAATAGACACTAAAGTCATTTAGGCTAAATATTTGTGTAAAGAAGTTCAAACAGGTCTTCGTCACCAAAGGGAATACATCAAAAGAGAATGAAAAAAAAATTGTTAACATATTTCAAAAATCAAGAGAGTATTTAATTTTCGTATCAACTACTGTAGTGAAAGACACCTAAAATATTCACTTTTCCTTAAAATCAAGGTTTTAGATATTTTGATTAGTTCAGTTGGGGTTTTTTGTGCTTCTAGCAGCTAATATTTTAGTCATTTAGTTCACCAGCATGGTGTGCTGCTTGGTAGGAGGAATTTGTCCCTGCAGTGGCACATCCACTGTGCCCCCAGGGAAAGGAGATTACTGCAATTGGAGTTAGGAATGGTCGTGAGTTTAACACTTCTTCAAGATTCAAAGCTAAATTAAAATCCAGCTCTATTCCCTCCATTTGTCTAAGTAACGTTTTCCAAGTGAAAAGAAATTAGGTTATCTGTGTTATCTGTTGTAGCCTACATTGTTAGGCTATGGTGGAATTCATTTTTATGTAATTTAATCTCGCCATTATCATATTTTAGCACCAATTCTATGTTTATGGGACTCACATTTCCTTTAAATTTTAAAATCTTTAAGGTTTGCTAAGTCTGTATTTGACAAAACTTTCTGCATGGAGGAAAAAAGTAGTAAAATCAAAGAAAGCATATCTTAGGGTATTCAAATTAACTGTGCCTTGCTAGATAATATTCCTTATTGTAAAATTAGGCAGGCAATGGTTTTCCCAGTTTTATCTTTCTTCTAAGCATGTTGCTGTTATAAATTCATTTTTCTACTGGAAAAAATGAGCAATATATAATATTCACAGTTCCATTCTGTTCACATTAAATGAAAATCAATGTAGGACTCACACTGATACACAACACACTGTGCTTGTGGTGTCTGTTGGAGGAATGGCTTTGACAGCAAAGTTACAAAAAATATTGTGAGGACAACCCTATCTCCAAGCAAAGAAGGCCTATTCTTATTTATCCCAATCAGAAACCAAATTTTTTTGTAATTAAAAAACTCACTAAAACAGGGAGACATGTTCTCCCTGTATACATGAGACTTTTAAATATATTTTTTAATAGAAATATATATAAAAATTTGAGGCCATCGTGGGAGAATAAAGCATCACACTTTGTCAGAGTACTCTGATTTCACTTTAAATACCACGAAAGTAATGAAAACAATGAGAAAATGTTCTTGTAAATTGAAGGACTGATTAAAAGAAAGCAATACAAATTTCAAAGTAAATCGAAGCATCAAGTATGTTTTTCATAACAGTTCTAACTATTTTACAAATCTGTAAACTAGATTTGTGATTGTAAATTTGGATTGCTCACAGTGGTGACTAAAGTAATTTTCCTGGTTGTTGATTAAGCTAAAACTATTTTCTTTATCTTATACACACTGTTCATCTGAACATAGGCTAAGATGGACATTAAATCAGTGCAGGTGATGACATTGGGCTAGCAACATCTTCATCATCATTATTTTTATTATTATTATTATGTCACATTAACACAGAGAGAGACAAGGAAATATTCAAATTTATAGCCGTGAGAACTGAACTAAAAATATCTCTCTCCGTAATTAACCTTCACACATTGACATTAGAGATACCTACAGTTCTGAAAGACCTGCCAGGAATTTGTTTTCCCAAAGGATCATATCACTTCAGTAATACCAAGCTGCAGTTTGCAGCTGTGAACATTATCACTTTGAGAAAATTTGACATTTGGGAAGAGTTTTTAATGTATTTTTATCATTACTTGGCTGTGTGTGTTTTTTTCTGAAGTTTTTGCAGCTGCTTAACTCCAAGTGAAGGAAGATGAAGGTCGGCTGGTTAAGAACATATGACAGGTTTTAATACAGCATTTTTAAAGAAAGTTAATGAAGATGTACTTAAAACCCTGTTGCTTAGAAACCTAATATTTCAGCAATACTTTCTCAGAACTTTACAAAGATCCTTTTATTGGGTCTCTGAGAAATAAAGTGTGATTTATATTTTGGAAGAATTAGGGTGGTAAAGACTAACTAGAGAAGAACATGCAATATTACAGATATTAAGGCAAAAAATAAAGCAAAATTGTTAGTTACTGGTTCCAGTTGGTATTTTTAAGTCTGTATGGTTAAGCATCTCTGTCTTAAATTTGTGGGTTTTCTGCAATTTTCTTTTCATGGGGTTAATGCCTGTTCACAGAAATTAATGTAGTTTAAATTAGAGTAAATACAAATGAAGATTTACTAACACATGGGATACAGACTGGCAAATTTGGAATTTAAATACTGATGATATTTATCTGTCATGCAATTTCACATGGGACCAGTAATAGCCAGAAGTAGGTAGAATATCCTGTGATACATATTCTTAAATTCATCAAAAACAAACAAAAAAAAATAACTTCAATTTTATTGTAAAGGTTTCCATTATTTAGATAATTTTTACTCTATTAGAGGCATCGTGTCAATACCATTTTTTCTCAGCCTTATCCAGAGATGTTTTCCTATTCTCTGGTTCCTGTGCAGAATTAGAACCAGAGTTCTTCAGAGCTCTTTCTCCGCTGTATCCTTTCCCTTGTCTGTCTTCCCAAAAGCTTTTGGGATTTTGGTTTTTACACCACAATTTACTCTGTTCCCTTTTCTTACCAAATAATTCTTAAGTGTGTAACATACAATTTAAAACCACCTAACTGGTATTGCTAAAATACTGAAGAATTTACAAAATGATCTTTAACTCTCTGTTCTCACCTTAGATTTTTTGCTCTCTGTCCTGGTAGAACCTTCCCTGATAAATACAAGTGATAGTGCTTTTATTTGCTGCCTTAATTTCCTGCAGTAAACAAAAACACTACTTGTTCATTAATCATTCCGTGACAGAGGACATTGAATATTGGAGCCAAACTTGCACATGTTTCTAAGCAACCACAGTATATTCATTTTCTTAAAGCAGTTTCCATTGCAGAGCTTTGCTCACATAGTCTCCAATTGTTTTCCAAAGGGAGTAAAAAGAGAAAAAAAGTAACCATTGATATTAAAAAATTTCAAACTAATAAAACCCTTAAAGTAAATTCAGTTCCATAAATGAGGGTCATAAAGAGTTCCAACATCTGAGTTTAACCATCCCTCAGTACACTGTGATCTAAAACAAAGGATGTGAAAAACTGCAGAGGCGTCTTGTGAAAAGGTATAATCACATTTCACATACTTCTTGCTCTGAACCTTTCTTCTAAACAGTGAGGGTTAAAACAACTTCCAATAAAGAGCTGTGAAAAATTCATGAACAAATCTGATAAAACATGAATTTGAATAAACTGTGAACCTGACTTGGCTAATGACAACTAAGATAACTAGTTTGTCAGTTGACCTAACTGTCCTTTTCTCCCACATCTGATTTATTTTCTGCAGAACTAACTCAGTACTTCTCCCCCACCACACTCTACAAACATCCTCCACATCTGCTCTTCTTGCCCTCTGAAGCCAAAAGGAGTAGTGATGCAAAGGAACACCGAAATTTCAATGTTTGGGCATCTAAATCTGCATGATGCTCCTTAGCTGCAGCAGAATTATTTTTTAGCTGCAAAAGCTGTTGTAATATCACTTATTTACACTTGATTTCCTGTCCACTTGGAATTTATTTGACCTTAAATTGTGATGATTTTTTAACCATAAAGCCAAATCTTAGTTTCTGAGTTGATGAAGTGGAAAACCTTCTAGTTACATTGTTCAACTGCCTGAAGAAAAAGTTGAATATTTTAAAATCCAGCAGACCTGCTGAGTTCTAACTGGCTTGTTGAAAATTCCTTTGAAATGAAGCTGCACACTCTGTTTATCCACCTTTGTCATTTATACAGCTGTGAAGCTCTCCAGCTTTGCAGTGCTATTTACCAGGAGAATTGAATACCAAAACTTCTGAAATTTTGTGTACAGTACTGACCAAGCTGCAGATTTTATAACCCAAACTTCACACACGGATAATTTGTTAATTGGGCTGCATGCTAAACTGACAAAAAGGCAAAAACACACAATTTCAATTTTTCTGTCATGTTAAATTTCTCACTTACTGCTCTGGATTTTTATTTTCATTTCACAAAATGTATTGTTTAAAGCTAAATGCACTTTTATGAAAACAAATTTTACACACAGAAATAGTTCATTGATGTGTTTCCTAAGGTTTATGTAGACCAAGTAACAAGTGTTCAACATCACTAAATTTGTTCTGTTTCTCTGCTATATAGAAGAAAATCATAATAGAACTTCTGTTGTGCTTAGTCATAAAAATTGTAAACATTGGCCAAATTAAATTTTAAGGTGATGTTGAGAAACTATGCAATTTGGAAATAGTGACTGTGAAAACAGTGAAATGCTCTGGCCAACTATCAAACACACAAAAAATGATTTTTTCCCTGAAATCCCCCTTTGGAAAAGGTTTTGCTTCCATACTTAGAATTCTCAGTGCTCTGTTTCAGATTTTTTTAACATTGTGTCTTCAAATGTTAGCTCTTTCTTGATGTTTTATGATAAAAATACTGTATATGTAATTTATTGAATATGTTTGTCTTACAAATATGCCCATTATTGCAAAATATAGGGCAGATGTTCCAAACATACCACCCAGAAAACTTAATGGTGAAGGAAATAATTCCTCCACGCAGAAGATATAAAGATTATTCTGTAAAATTAGTTTACCCATAGGTGAAATGTTGAGATCTGTCACTAATAGTTAGATACAATTTACAAAACTACTATAAATTTTTATTAAAATGAATTAAGGAAAGAGAAGAGGCAGGGCTCTAAGCATCAGAGAAATCTATCTTTCTGTCTTATTTCACTGCTCTGAGTCAAAAAACTCCTTCAAGGATTAATCATCGTTTACTGGACAAAGGCTGGCTGTGCTGGCAAGTGTTGAAGGTTTGCTTCCTGAATCGAGATAAAAGTGGATTGCTTGTGTGGGCACATGCAAATGAAACAAGGATTGAATATAACTGATTGAGAAGTCTTTAGGAACTGAGGAAAATATCTCTAGCAGATCCTCTTCATCCCTGATGAACCTATCAATGTCACAGTTTCAGTTAAAGCTTTGAGAAACGTTCAGCTCAGCTCAGGATGAGGAAAGCAACGAAATGTCCTGAATTCTCCTCCCAACCTGGTGAAGATTTTGACCAATGAACAGAGCAAATACCAATTGGATCTCCAAAACATTAGGAATTGTGCTTCTGAACGAGATCAGGAGTTGGTCTGCCAGCCCTGCTCCCTTTGAAGCAGCCAACCTCAGGCTCCTGAAAAAGGGAGGCAGAAGGAAACACAGGAAATAGTTAGGGATGAAAGACCTGTTTTGTTCTGAACGCCAATGGCAGGGCATAAACTTCAGCAATGAAGTTAAAATCTCAGAAATGAAGTTAGTTTTTTCCTTTTGTTGTGCTGTCAGTTTCATAAATGCAGAAGAATATTTTTTAATAATCTTGCATGAAAAGTCCATGAGTAAGACTGTTAGCCTTTCACCATGCTAACAGTAAGTTGCATTTTTAAAAACGCTGTGATATATTAGTCACCCAGTGTTTTTCAGCTAGATCAAAGCAGGGTGTGTTGAATTTTCTCCTCCTCCCTTTATATCTTTTGAGGTATCTGGTCTTGCCCCCCTTGCCGTGTTTTCTGCCTTTTGATCTGCAGTCCTTACCCACCTGTCACTTCAGGCACAAACAAGGAAACAGCCAACACTATTTGGTTGTATTATTATGCTGACCCTGCATTCACACCCTGCCTTTCTGTATTCCTAGAAAGACTTTAGCCAATGTACTAAGGGTCGTCACCTGGCTTCATTTAGCTCTTGGTGACGGAGATTTTTCTTCCCTAAAAATATTTTTAGTGTGTAGCTTGATGTCGCTGTTGAGCCGCTAGCACAGAGAAAAGACCTTTCAGAAGTTGTGTGGATCAAAGAGATTTATTTTTTTATTTTTCCAACTTATATAGACTTTTCGAAGGTCACTCAGATTGGTCAGTCCGAAACCTATTGGCCAGGCCTGAACTGTGCACATCTCAAAAAACAGTTTTAATAACATCCAAACTTTGTCTTTGTTTATAAAAACACAAGAAAATTCTCACGGGAAAGGTCTGTGCTAGCCACAGCTTAAGAGCCTGCTTAAACTTCTCTGGAAGCACAAGAAGAGGAACCAGCAAAAAATTATTTCATATTTCATATAATTTCATATAATTTCATATAATTTCATATAATTTCATAATTTCATAATTTTTTTCCGAATTTTTGATCATTTACTCTTGCATTAAAAGGCGAGGCTGCATTGCTTCCAGAGATGCCTGTGTCTTGTTCAAATCTCCAGGTGGTGAGAGAGAGGCAGAGCCTCTTCCCTGCCCTCCCTTGCAGCCAGCACCGGTTTAAACCTTACCTGTGACTAGCAGAGATCATGTGCAGACGGAACTCAGAGAACTTTCTGCCCAACAGCAGGGGAAATAGTCCTTACTGTGAAATGCCATTTCACCAATGTTGCACTTGGTGTGAAAACTTGAACATCCTTGAAGTATTCCTGAAAATATTTTAAATCACAGCCTGCTGTGTTATGATGGTACAGGAGGGTTCAATGGAGCTGCCTTAAGCTAACAGGACTGACTTGAGACCAGGTTTTTTACTCTCTAAATATTTTTTTTAAAGATGCTTTTACTCTTTTTTTAGCTCTTTATGAACATTTCAGTAATAATCTTTCAACCAAAAGTTCACTCTTTGAAAGAAAAGCAATTGATCCTTCCCTGACAGAAATGGAGAAAGCTGCTTTTTTCCCAGCTGTGTGTATCTCTGTGCAAGTATCTGCTGAGGAACTTTTTTTTCAGCTTTTCATCAACTTTTACTGTTGAGTAATGGTGGTGCAAGGTACAGGAATTCCTGCCCTTGTGGGAGGAACACAGAGTTCCCTGAAATATTGAAATCTTGATTCAAAGCCTGGCATGATCCCAGTATCTCTTCCTGCAGGTACTTCTAAAAGCTCATATCCATAAAATAAAATAAAAAAACCCCCACCCTAACAACATTTCAACACCATTATTTTCCAAAAGCAATTATTTTTGCTTTTTGATTGTTTCTGCCATGTCAAGCTCTCGTTCTGTCCTTTTGTAATTAGTGTAGCTCTCACAGGAGGGAATCTGCCAGACAGAGAGTCACACAGACAAACAAACAAAACAATCCACTCCTTGGCACAGAGGGAATTAGCAACAATAACAGAAGTTTAATATTTTTACCTTTTGTGTCTGTCACATAAGGTTGTGAAAGGTATTCAAGTACATTGGGTTTCAATTTCTCCATTGGTCTTTGGCTGAGGGACAGGAAGATATATGTTTTGTGTGTATTTGCATATTTATGTATTTATATATGCACAGATATATACAAAAGCATGGAAATACACACATAGGGGGTGTGTGTGTGTATATATATATATGTATGTGTTTATGTGTATATGCCTGAGGTCATATGGATATATCTATAAACTACGTTGGTGAAATAGATTCCCTGATTTCATTTTTTAGTATATACAGTCAATGCAAATTCTGGATATGTAAATGATCTTGTATTTAATTAACATTACTTCTGTCCTCTTCATTACACAATTTGCAATCCTGTTCATTATTTGACCTATAAAAACTTTTGTCCTCAAGCTGCTCACCTAGAAGTCACCCAAACCTTAATTTTTTCTGAACACGATTCAGCTGGAAATGTTTTTTTAATCTAAATGAATAATAAAGATTTTTAATGGAAGTTTTGGCAGGACCACACTTCTAAGGTTTTGAAGTATTGAAAGTCTACTAAAAATTGCTACTCTTTTTAGTCTTTATATAGAACATAAACCACATGTTTTTCTTTGATGTTTTGTTTAATTTTTGTCATAAAAGGAGTAGGTGCATTATCAATGGACTTTAATCAACACGGCCTTGATTACTCCCTATATTAATCCAACTTCTCTTTGCTGTTCTCTAGAGTGGGCAAATATGAAAAAGAGTTCCCCACATCAATCAATCTGCATCTTCTCAGAGGTTCTCTTCAGTAGCTTAAACATTACTAAAACCCCCAAATGTTATGTTGGAAAGAGTCTTGATGACATAAATCTGTAAAAACCCCATACATTTCAGTTTAAATGTAGCAGTTTGAATAGCAAAGCAAGTAGAGAAATTCCAATGGGAAATCATTTTAGAGTACTGGTCAAATATTATCAATATTTTACTGTATTTCGTGTTTCAACTTCTTTTCCTGTGGCATCATTAATCCTACTCCTGAAGGGACTTAAATAACAACACAGTAGAAGTTTCAGTACTTGGTAATTAGTTTTATTTATGGTTTGCAACTCGGCTTTCCAGGATATTAAAAAGCATATTGGCAAAGGATATAACATTAGTCCTGGAATAAAATTCATGTAACACAATTTTCCGTACCTTGAGAGTCATCTGACTTCCCCATTCAGTGACTTTCTATTCCCATTCAGGGATTCTTGTGCCTAAGAAATCTAGAGTTTAGTCAAGAGAATACCAATACAAAAGTTCTAACTGTAATGCTGATTCTCAACTGCTTGTTGCTCTTTCCTCACCCATAAAAGACACTTATAATTACTTTTCTGTTCCCTAGGACCACTTGTAGGAGTAAACTTCACTATTGGTGGTGAGATTTGCATGAGGACAAAAAGCTGGATAAGCATTAAGTTGTTAAACTTGCTGCTGCAAGACTATATTTTTAAAGATTATTGCAGAGATGATGGGAGTCTGGGATAAGCTTAGCTGTGAAAACTTTGTTCCATTTCATCAACTAGGCTTAAAAGAAGACCCAGTGTTGTTATTTTTTTGTTTGTTAGTTTGTTTGGGGGTTTTATCATTTCTTTCTTTAGGAAAACGATGAATATTTTAGGAAAAAAATACGAAGCAGTTCTCTCTGACGTTTGTATTGCCAGGTTGCCAAGACATGTTTGGGGAATCGTAATGATTCAGCATCTCGTTTGAAGGCAGCAGAAACAGAGACAAGCATTCAGGTATTCTCTTTCAGAGTAATTGCTGAGGTTTTGCTAAAAAGTCTAGTGAAACAAACAATTACTTGAAGAATACTTACACATTTTTCACAAAGTTCTGTCTCAAAAGAGAAGAGTACTTAGTTCAGGCTTTCTATCTGAACGCAATTCATCTGTTCAAAATGCTTTCTGGATGGTAACAGTTTGCAAAACTACTGAATATTTGAAGAACTAGCAGTTAAATGACTTACTACTCAAATGTCTTTTTTTGGATAGTGTGATGTCTATAGCCCTGGAAGAATGAGAAGGGAGAGATTTCCAAAACAATTAAATATCTGCAATTATACGAAGCTGTATGCAGCATCAGACTTTCATGGTTTTGTGATGTAAAGGTTGTTAAATATGCTTTCTTTAATAGAGATCAGAACACTTTTCTAGGCACAGTTGGCAAATATCATATTCTGCTGCAGTAGTTTATGACTGGTACATCAGTTTAATAGAAATACAGCTCTATGTGCACTATTGCCATGGATTTTAACATACCTTTTATTTTTGCTTATGTATATATGCATTCTATACACAGTGTTTACACTTATGCTGTTTTCACCTCCGCAGAAGTTGCACAGCCCTCCATGGACTAAACCTGAAGATAAAAAGTCACCGGAAAAAAAAAGAGAAAAAATATGAAGAATCGATTACCACACAAGGAAAAAAACTCTAAATGCTACTAATCTGCACTGAAAAATACCAATCACTTCTTTCCATCCTCATATTCTGTTAGCTCAAAGGCATGAAATGTCCCAGGTTTCTAAAGCATGCATTTTTCACTACTTTATGAATGTTTGTAAATTAGTCTAGAATAGACCAATTAGTACTTTCCAGCAATAATCCAAAATGGATGTTTGAAGAATTGCTTTGTAATGCAGTCCAGTTTTTGAACTCTCGTTCTACCTTATCAGTAATTGCATACTGTAAATTACCTTCTTTGTAAACAACAGTCATTCTCAAGTATTTTCTCAGTCTGTTCTACTTCAACTTTATGGCAGATTAGGTTTTTAAATTAAGATTAAGGGGCAGTCAGTGTGTGTGGGGGGGAAAATATCTGTGTAACCATATTTGAAGTACAATTCCTAAGTGCAACTGTAAAAAGAGAACTGGGAATGGGGGTCCATGTATACTCATCTTTCAGTAATTCCATTTCCAATCTACTTACACAATAAAAGATGTTTATTTTGTTCTTTTCTTTTTTTCCTCACTGCTATCTTAACCAGTCCATTTTTGAACACTGAGGAGCTGACAGAATTGGTGTTTAAGGGATGGAGATTGAGAGGATCATTACTTTGGGGGATTCTAGCAAAAATACTTGCAGGTGGTACTGAGTTACAGTCTCATAGCTTGGATGGCAGCCGTGGGAAGTCAGTTCCATCCCTTATATTTGTGCTGATCTCAACAGGATAAAATATACTTTAAAGGGTAAAGCCCTATTTTTTCCACTACAGGTGGCCTTTGGTCACTCCAGCAGAGAGGAGCAGATTGGTTGGAGTAAACTCTGACACTGGTGGATTCTTTCAGTTTCTCCTTGATCGCACACTCTACGACAAAAGAGCAGAAAGGAGGGGAGGGGAAAGGAGAGAATGTTTTTGCTTGTTGCTGTGTATGTCCTTATTGGTCTAATTTAAGAATTATATGCCATATCTTGTTGAGATGCAAATCTTTCAAGAACAGTAGGAACAGAGAATTGCCTGATGCAAGGCTGTGCTTTCCTCTTGCAAGTGTTTTAAGCAGTTGTAACTTCTACACTCCCACCTTTGTCCTAATGCACACAGCAGCACAGTTTTTACTGGATTTAAAGTCGTTTACTTACATTAATTTACTTTTTCTTGCTTTGCATCAGTTTAAAAGCAAACAGACAAATCTCTTATTTCACTTAGTGACACTCCAGTCATGGGATTCATCCCACTGAGTTCCAGTGATGCAACAAGGTCATAACTTTCTAGCAGCACAGTGGCTTCCAGCTCCTCCTGGTTGTTGCCATGCTGCATGCATTGGTGTAAAGGCACTCAGCTGGCTTGTCAGCCATGGTGCTTTCCTAGAGAAACATTCCTTTTCTTCCTTTGACATAATTTTCTGGTGTTTTCCTGTTGGATTTATTACCCTAGGAGTCTCCAGCTTGTCCCCGAAAGACTGCAAGTGCATTCCAGTGTGGCTCACTAAGTTTAGCAGTGCAAAATAATTTTTTTTCAATTAGAATCTTTCAAAAAGATTCTCTGCTGTTTTGTACTTGCAATCTGTTGGAGGGTGCAAGTAAGTGAATTCAGATTTATTTATACTTGATGCTGTAGTCATGCTCCCCTTTTGATAAAATAACTGAGAAGAAAATGAGAGGTGTGCTCTTGTGCCAATGCTTTGGCCTGTTAATGAGGAGGGAATTAAGCTCTTTGTCAGTTTGCAGTTTTCTAGTTTGGCTTTGGCAATTGGCCTATGTGAAGCATATAAACCCTCAGCATTCCCTGTATTTCCATGCCTCCAGGCTGTGGACACAATGCATCCTTAGGGTTTCTCAATTGCTTCCTCCATAGTGTTAACATCTTCCACAGTCCAGAGGATCTGGGTGATGTTTGTTTTATTTTCTTCTCCCCTAATCTCTCAGTCTTCATCTCCTTTCTTTCTTTTCCTGAATAGCAAACTATGAAACTTTACCTTTCAACTCACCTTCACTTCTCCTCCCTCTTCGCCTTTATCAGTACTTCTGGCTTCCTCATGTCATTGAAACTTACAAAAGCATCAAAGTAGTTTCACTGGAAGAACACAAGTGAATTGAAGAACACTTTGCTCTAAAATGTCAGAACTTAAAATACATGTAAAGGGTTGATCCACTGGAAATCAGTAAATCCCCTACCTACATGTGTTTGCATTTTTGTGTTGTGGTTTCAACTCAGCTGGAAATTAAACTCTCTACTCAACCACTTCCCGCACTCCCTTTGTTGAGAGAATGACAAAAAACAGAGTTTCCGAGTTAAGAGTGATGTAGTTGAAAACAGCAGTGGCACAAAAAATTAACAGCAACCATATTAACAACCAAAGTATACAAAAGAGAGGCTGATTTACATGTAAAAGGTGCTGACCACTCCAACACAGCTCTGCAGGGCCACTGAGATACAGAAAGAAAGCAGACACTACTGCAGCCAGCACAACGTGGCCTCCTGAGACAAAGGAGAAAAGGATGGATGCCACCACAACCAGCATTCCCCTTCCCTGGACCTAAGACAGTGAGAACCAATGACAGACAAATCCTCCAAACTGGATTCTCTGTGCCATGCTGCTCTGGGACTGTCCACACCAACCACTCCCCTCCAAGGGGATCTGTCTGGGACCAGCACAGGCACCTGGTTGGGCTCTGCAGTGTTTGGCTGGGCTGGGCTCAGCCAGGCTTGGCTCAGCACAGCTCCTTTCACCCAGAAAAAGGAACAAAATGGCACTGCTCCTGCTGTGCATTCACCTTTTCTTCTCCCTGTAGCCACACCTCCAGCAATGCCATGATCCCACACCCACATGGCTCTCTAGGCTCTGCCTTCCACTTGGCAACCACGAGAAAACTTTGTTGAAGGCAGTAGTTTGTGTCTTAACGACAGGTATGTGTTTCATAATTAACAGAAGAAGGTATCCTAAGAGAGCACGATATTTACATATGCCTTATCCCTGGAAGACTTCAAGGCCAAGCTGGATGGGCTTTGAGCAGCCTGGTCGAGCAGAAGGTGTCCCTGCCCATGGCAGAGTCTTTAAGGTCCCTTCCAGCTGGCTCACAGTGTTGAGTGTCTCGCATATTACAGTCATGCTGCAATATTGTCATACTGCTCATTGATGGTGTGATTGTGTGTGTAAGCAGAGGAGAGAAAATTGTTCGGAAATCTTTTCGTGTTCGGGAGCTTCCCAGATTCAGGTCTGAGCTGCTGCTATCAGATCTTGCATTTAGAAGTATGGAAATCTGCTAAAAATTTTGCTATCTCCACTACAAGTCCAATGAGGCCACCTAGAGCTGAGAGCCTGCCATCACCTTATGGTTAAATCTCCCATCCCTGGCTGCTTCTGCATGGAAGCCTCCTTAAATCTGGCCGTGGTTCAGACACCAGTTGTCACTGGGATCAATTTACATCTGGGTGTGAACAAGCCTTCGGTGGGACAGAACACCCACCCATCCCTACTGCTTTAAGCCCTGAAGAGTGTGAGAAGACAGGGCTCTCTTTCCCCTTCCTCCTGTTCCTAACTCCCCAGCTACTCATTCTTTTGAGAAGTGGATTGCAGGCTTTGTCGAGCAGAATGGCTTTTATCAGGTGGCTTGCAGTCATGTCTCATCCAGACTGACTTCAGCTCAGCCAAGCTGTTTAAAGGCTGACAGCAAAGTAGCCTTGATTTAGGGTGAGCTAGAATTTATTAATTTAAGAGAACTAGAAGCTGGATAATAATAATAATAATAATTTTTGAACTGATTTAGAAGGCCAGAGATTGGATAATGATTTACTAAGATTTGCTTGCTGAAGACAATTTATTATTCTCTTAATGATTTTGTGCCTGCCTAGTATCGGGGAGGATAGAGAGAAGAGAGACAAATAATTGAGAAAAACCACTGAGTGTGACCGAGCATCCCGCCCTTGGACCCTGAACTGGTACAGGTGGGTTCTCAGGCTTGGATTTGGACCAAGAACCACGGGAGCATGCACAAGGGAGCAAGGTGAAAAGTCCATTGTAAGGAAGACTACCGATTTTGCCCTCATTAATAATTTGGGACCCCTGCCCACAATTAATCTGAGACACTGCACTTGCGCGAGCATATTTAAATGAACTTTGAACTCATTATAATACTAATCCATAGGTAATGAATATGTATTGGGGCTTTGTCTAACTATGCATATGTAACTTGTAACCTGATATAAACCAAGTGAACTGCTGCTGACGGTGTGCATGCTTTTGGAGGGGCTACCCCCCATGCACCCCAGCTGGAATAAACACATACCTACTTCATAACTATCTGAGTTGTGGAGTCAATTCCACGTCTCACCCCGAAAAAGCAGCTGTAGCGATGCCATGGTGCTGTACAAGCAGTTTTTCAATGTGAAAACTACCAAGTATTTCTGCCAGCAGCAACAGCAACACAGAAAAAGTTGGTTCAAAAGCAGGCTGCAAAGTGCATGCGGTAAGGGCTTTGAGAGCTCTCACAGACAAGAAGGGAAAGGATTAAGGGACAGCAATAAGGAAAAAATGCTGGTAAAAGGATACAGAAAGCCATTTCTGACTTGGAATATAGACGGTGATTAAAATGAAGACCAAAGTGATGCTGGTGGGATCATTGCACCTTCCGTTGGCAAAAAAAACCCCAAACAATGAACAGAACTTTAAAAAAAATCAGACAGTCATAGATTTATTACACTATCGTGAGTCTGGTCAGAACAATATGGAATAAGTAAGACACCAGCAAACTGATGAAATCTGTGTCTCAGATGAAAGAAAAATAGATTCGAAAAAAGCAGTATGTTCAGAACTTAGAGTTCTGCACATCACATCTGAATCAAAAATAAAGCCACAAGAAAATTCCATTTCAAAGCCAGATTTCCAGTTTAACCATCTGAATACTCATATTTCAAGTACTTGTATCACAAAGGAACACAATTATGCGAATGAAAACCCAGGAAATACTTGTAATAATGTGCAACACAACTTACCCCAGAAGCTGGAAGAAAACAAGGAAATTTGTTTCTGTAATAACTAACTATTTTATTCCACAGCATCACACTGGCCGATGACCAAGAAGGACCTAAATCTGCTCTAAATAGTCAATTAGAAGTTGAAAATAAGGATCTGAAATAAGAGAACCTATGAAAGAAAAATTCTTTAAGAGTTGGACCTCTGGGAAAAGTGGAACATAAAAAGGAGGGAGGGAAAGGTTTTCTCCTGGGAGTTGGGCAAGTCAACAAAGTAATAATCTTGTGTAAAGGACGGGGTGCAATGCTGAATACCAAAATGCATGAGAAAGAATGCAGACTGCTTGATATGTACACTAATATTCCTGATATTTTCAATATTGGAAAAACCTCAGCTGGACTCCTGTGTCATTGCAGTTCAAGAGGATGTGGACCAGTTGGAAAGAGAGCAAAGAGCAATTTTGAGAGTAATTAGAGGTTTAAGATATGACCAAGGAGGTAAGAGCTAATCAAGTTCTGTTGTTCATCTTCTAGAAGAGAATTTCTGACCTCATCCCTTGGCAGTTTCTCACCTCTCCAAATACTAAGACAGCTGTTCACAATATCACTTTTCCAAACATGAACAGTAACACCTCTGTTAGTAAAGAGCTTCAATATATGTGCTGTCCTTTGCAATGCAAAGCCCCACTTAAAGGTGGTGGTGCTGGGCTTATTTTTGCTTTGGTTTGTTGGTTTTTGGGTTTTTGGGGGTTTTGTTGGGGTGGGGTTTTTTTGTGGTTTGCTTTTTTCCTTTTCAATTTTTTTAAAAACTTTTTATTTTTCCATTTTTCTCACCTGTTAGAATGAGTCATTAAGAGCTAGAAAATGTCTCAGAAAACGCAGCTTAAACTGCATCTTTAAATATGCCAATTCCAGTGTAGAAAAAGAGAACCTTGAAACACTTAATCTTCTTGAAAACCAAGAAGACAAGAAACTCATATCCTTGAACTTAGAGAGTCATTTTTATATATATATTTTTAAGCTAAAGAAGTTCTTTCCCCCAAATATTCATCCCAGAAATACTTCATGGGAGAATCAGGTAATTGTTACTTCTTCAGAGAACTCTAAGTAAAAACACTGAGGTAATTTTAATGAGTTTACTGTTGAATATACATGGTTCTGTCGTCTATATTTTGCATACTAATTGCCAAGGAAGTTTTGTTGTATTGTGAAGAACAAGGTTATTACAATTAATTTCACAGGAATTCTGCTTTATTATAACAATTGTTTCAATGATCTTTAGCCAACCAGGAAACATTGTAAATTTTAATAAAGTTTAACTAAACTCTATTATGTTTGTTTCTTCTTGGTGTAATACTTTTTCCAACAGATAATATATATGGATAAATATAAAAATATTTACGCTGTATCTATATATAGACATTCAGATGTATGAGCAAACCTAATTTAAATTTATGGAAGAGTTCTAATAAACAATATACACATGAAAATTGCAATGCATAATTATTACTGCCAAGGTAAAAATATAATAAATTTTATTGAGAGGTACTGAGCAGGTCATTCTATGCTGTGGTAACCTCACAGACACAGTTTTGTACTCTGATGATTGCTATGTACCACATAAGTAACACATATCAGTGCTCATACTGCCAATTGCTACGTGTTTTTCTGATGATAAAGTTACTTAAAGATAGAAATTGTTGCAAAGATCCAAATGGCTCCTCAGGATTAAGCTCTGAACGGATGTTTTAGCTGCAAGTCTGAACCTATTTAAGCCTCCACTAATTTTTTTTTTTAAACACATGCAAGATATTAAGCAGAAAAATCCAATTAAAGGAAACATGAGAATACAAAACTGTTGATGAAGACTGTTATTGAGGGCTGTTATTTGATGCCAACATGATTTTCTAGCGTTCTTCAATCCCAAGTGTGAGGGAACATTGAGCTCTAGAGTGTCTCAACAAACACTCATGAAGATGCCTTTGCCCAGACAAGGCTGTGCTATTCACACACCCTTAGGGAAATTACTTGAAAATATGTTCAACCTGGAGACTGGAAGTTTTTATGAACCTTGGAAAGCAAAAGCTGAAACTCCTGGTATTGCTAGCAAGATGCTTGGAGTAGGGACAGTCTCAATTTTGCTTCTAGTGCTAAAACCAGTGCTTCTGTTGTGCTAAATGGTGTGTTAAAGGACAAGCTTCTCTGTTTCGAGCCTGAAAACATTTTCAGGGCAATGAATGCCCTCCAGTGGCAGAAAATAGAGTTGGATCAATTAATTTCCCATAATTGTTCTGGAATTGGTGTACATGGCTCAAGTTCAGTCTAGAGATGTGTCCACTGAGAGTTTGCACTGTCAGCAAGCATTCCTGTCTCTGGTCTGGAAGTGCACGACAGCCCACAACAAAGAGCTAAACCTCAGCTGAAATATTTGGCAACAGCCACTTTAAGGTGATGCACATTAGGAGACTCTTACTGACACATTGTGTTGCTGAAGGTCACAGCAGTGGGACTGTCCACCTTCATGAGCTGCCTGTTGATGCAGCTTTCTTATTTGCTGCAGGTTGGGGCAGAAAGAGGGCTGTCCATGCTGGCACCAGGCAGAGATAAGGAGAATGGGAACTATGGGGTCTGAATGAGTGAATCTCTTGCACAGGGAGATTTTATGCAAGTGGTGGTGGTTGGGGTTCTGAGTTGTTTTTGTTTGGGGTTTTGTTTTTTAAACCATGCTATCATCATGTGCTCAGGCATATTTGTGGCTCATAGCAAATAGGGTGTTTCTCTGGCAGTTTATAATATGAGAGCATCCTTCATAGCACATCAAATGTCTTGCAGTGTATTTCCATGTTTGTAATAAAGAGGCGACGTGGGATGGAAATATGCTCAATCCACCTCACTTTCCAACTTCAGAACAAGTTTATAAACAAATAAGAAGCTTTTAAAGCCACAAGGCCTGAATACCACCCCAGAGCTGACTCCATGTGCCTGGTGGTCGAAGTGGCTTTCCCAGTCTGCACGTCCCTCCTGGTGTCCCAGCACTGGGGTGTCACTGTTGAGCCGCTAGCAGAGAGAAGAGGACCAGACTCTCAGCGTGGCATAAAAGATCTGTCTCTTATTATTTAATTCCAACTTATATAGACTTTTCAGAGGTCACTCAGATTGGTCAGTTCAAAACCTCCCCCTAGGCCGATTGGCCAGGCCCGAACTGCGCACATCTCGAGAAACTGTTTTAATAACATCCAAACTTTATCTTTGTTTATAAAAACACAAGAAAAGAGAGAAAGATTCTCACGGGAAAGGTCTGTGCTAGCCACACTGGGGTACTGCAAGACCCATACAGCAGGGACAAACAGCCATGTTTATGACAAAATTCCATCATATTTTGGTGTTGTCTTAGAACAACCAGCCATCCACGGGTTCATTGCAGAAGAGGGACCTGTAAATTGCTATCTCCATTGTTCCTGTATCCCAGATCCACATGCACCCATTGATCATGCTGTTAGTCGCTGTTTCGTTCTTGTTTTGTCTTTTAGATTGTTTTGAGAGTAGTGCCCAGCCTACTCTCAGTGCAGGTCAGTAGGCTGGAAGATGAAAACCAGCATCAAGAAAAGAGCCCTGCCCAGCACATTTTCAGTCTGAGCTGCCACAGACTTTAAACATCTGGGAATCACATCACCATGAGCATCTTTTAATCAAAATTAAGAAGTGGATTTTTGTTTTGGTTTGGTTTTTGGTTTTTTTTCCATATAAAGCTCAGTCCTCACATATTCATCTCAGAAATGACTGGTGCTGATGGGTCTTTTCTCTCTGATTACTCTTGGCCATGCCCAGTCTGGCCCCAATTTTGACAGCTCTGTGATGGGTTTAACCCCAGCCAAGCCCCAGGCAGTCACTCGCTTACTGCCCCAACAGCAGCATCAGGTAGAGAATGAGAAAGGCAAAAAGCTAGAAAACTCATGGTTTGAGATAAAGACAGTTTAACAGGGAGAGCAGAAGCCATGCACACAAGGAATGCAAAACAAAAATTAATTCACTGCTTCCCATGGGCAGGCAGGTGTTCAGCCATCCCAGGAGAGTAGGAACCCATCACAGACAATGGTTATTTGGGAAGACAAATGCCATCACCACAACCATCTCCCTCCCCCTTCCTCCCTCTTGCCTCACTTCATACACTGAGCCTGATGTCACAAGGTCTGGAATATCCCTCTGGTCAGTTGGGGTCACCTGTCCTGGCTGTCCCCTCCCACCTCCCCATGCACCCCCAGCTTCCTTGCTGAAGGAGGAGGAAACAGAGAAAGTTTTGGTCTGTGTAAGCCCTGCTCAGCAACAACAAAAACATCTTTCTTTTTTCAACCCTGTGTTCAGCACAAATCCAAAATACAGCCCCATTATATCCAGTGCAAAGAAAGTTAACTCTACCCCAGCCAGAACCAGCACAGCCTTGTCGCATGTAACATTTAAAGTAAGCCTTCCAAACAAAAAGATGATACCCTCAGCTCTAAAGTAAGTGCTAAAGTAAAGTTTGGGTGATACTGAAGTATTCCCTTTTGGAAATGAGATCAAATTCTGCTTCACATGCCATGTAAATATTGGCACAAGTAAAAGAGGTAATTTGTACTTTAAATCACTCTGGATGTTTTCTGTGGAAACACTGCTTTTCCAGAAAGAGTTTTCTGGGTTCAGCATTTTTTGGTGACAGCCCAGGAAAGAGAGGTCAGGAAATGGTGCAAGAGTTTGTGCAAGAGGTATGAGACTCACTAACTGTGGCTGGTTTGATATAGATGCTTATTACTTCTTACTTATTACTTAGAGAAGTTATTTAGCATGTCCTTTGTTATTTAGAGAAGTTATTTAGCATTTAACATCTCCTTTGTTACCTCAGTATAACCAAGCGCACAGAGGTTTTCCATTTAACCATGCATTGCTCATGAGGACTGCACTTAAGCAAATATAAAAAGATGGGGTTTTTTATTTTATTCTAGGAAATGCAATAATCTGTTTGATTAAATAAAAGAATTCCCAGAGATATTGAGTAAAAGCACTGGTCACCCTCCTTTTGATTTAAAAGACTTAGCAAAGTTGATAAAGATACTAAAAATTGTATAGGCATAAGCACAGGGAAAAAAGTTGGAGTTTTTTAAAGGTAATTCATTACTACTTTTTTCTTTCTTGAGGGCTAATATTATGAACACTTCTAGCACACATAAATGCATAAAAAGACAAATAATATTATTAGCAGTTCAAGGGAAGAAGAAACCCCGTAGTTAAAGAAAACATATTTTTCTGCTTTCTTCCGATTGGTTTCCAAAGACAATTCCCACCTTGATCCAAATTATATTTGTTTGCTGTTGAAGGGTGTTACATTAAAAGTCGTAAGCAAAGCCGTTCTTCACAGGATGCTCCAAAAAAGCTGATTTCATGTTTACAGGCTGCAGCCGAAAGTTAAGTTTTCAGCTTTCAGCCGAAAAGATTTAAGTTTTCAACCATCAGCCCTGGTCTGGCCAGACTGGGTGAAGAAGTAAAATTAGAAAAACCAGGAATCTTTTCCTTGTTTCGTCCCAACAATGCTAATCTAAGGGTTTTTCCTCTAGCATCGACCTCCCAGGCAGAGGGATGTCCTCTCACAGATGCACCCATTGCTGGGACAGCAACAGAAAGTGCTGCAGGATTCCTTAAATATCCTGTGTGCTTGTATTCTCTGCAATGTGAGAACTGGGATCAGTGAAATCCAAACAAGTTTTAGTGAGTACTTATTTGTATATCTAGCCAGCCTCAGGGTTGTGCTGGGACCTTCATGCCAAAGGTCATGTTGCCCCAGAAAGGAACTGGAATAGATCCCAGCTCCTCTGCATCCAGCTCTCTGATTATTAATCCAAATTAATAGGGCAGCTGCAGCGATGTTGTTTTGAAGACAGGATTTTCCATTCCTGGTTTAATGTCTGTGCTTAATGCTGTGATGGTTTTGGTGTTTCTCCTGCCCTTTACTGAGCAGTGCTGTGCTCCTTGCACAACTCCTTGGGTCAGTGTCTGTAGGCAAGGGCATGCGAGGGATCTTGAATGGTGAGAGGAGGGCACTTGCTGTTTCAGACCTTCCTTATCCCTAATTTTTTTTTTAATATTTTATTTTTCATAGTTTGAAACATGCCCTGGAAAGCAAAGGAATCCATGAGCTCATGCCTCTTCTATGTTCAACAACCGTCTTTGAGAGAGCACTTTTCCCCCTAGGAGAGGAGCAGCGAGGTACGTGTTTATGAGCAACCACGGCTCTGCATGGCAGCAGAAACTGTGAGCTCATCACATCTCTCCTTTCTTAAACAAGACCCTAAAAGTGCTGCCAAAATCACTCACTTGAAAACACAGAGTACAGCTCCTTGGCCACATAAAGGCTGACTGGAGCTATGCGTCTGTCCAAAACGCTTTCAGATTTATATGCTGTGTGGACTAAATGAAAATACTTGGAAGGGAAAAGGAGGCTTTCAAGGATTATTGATTCTTCACCCTATTCTGGACAAATAAACCTATGGGTAAAGAGAATAGAAATGTGTTTACTCAGATGACACATTTGCTCTGACAGGGAGAGGTAGTTGCAGGGCCATACTCCTATTTGCTCTCTAATCTCCAGGAGATCTTGGCTGCAGCTCACGCCCATCAGTCAGCCCAAAACCCCAACAAACACTCCTCCCAGCCACCAGCTTCCCCTTCAGAGCAGAGAGCAAATTGCTGAGGGAGCTCCAAGTGTAGGTGCTGCAGGGCTGCAAAGTGAGGTCTATTAATTTAAGAGCATAGTGCCACCACTCACCAACCCAACCTCCCTATAATTTGTGCTCAGGAATCACCTCAAGGGGAAATCTGTACTCCTACCAACATTTAGGCTGAGAGAGGCATGGAGCAAGCTTCCTTCATTTCCCTCAAAATGTAGGGAAGAATAAAGCTTTCCAACACTGTAATTTCAGTATTAGAAAGCAGCTAACCAAGCCAGCTCATATCCCACTGTCTCGGTTTGAAAGACATGTGTCTGCTAAGAGAGGTTGAAACCTCCCTTAGGATAGAGAATGTGATTTTCCCCTCCCTCCGAATTATTTAATTTTAAAAATCAAGGGCTTTCAGGCAAAGATATGGGAAAAGCAATAACAGTTCTTTACTAGTATCTATAAACAAGCAATAACAATAATAACAACCACAAATAGAACCAGAAACCAATAGCAGATGTCTTTTTGAGCTGCCGAGCCTTTTTCCCGTGTGGTGTAATCACGGTCGCAAGCAGCAGGGGGGCGCTATTGAGCTCCCGGCCGGGCAGGGCCGGTGCGATGACTGCCGAGCGGCTGCAGATGGCGCTGTGGCGCAGGGTCAGGTCAGCCTCGGGCAGCTGGTGATGGCGGAAGAGGCTGAGAGGCAGGCAGGGCAGTGAGCAGCTCCGATTGACGAGCAGGGCGGCAGAGGGGAGCAAGGGGCTGGCTCTCCCAGCTAGCTAGCGAGGCAGCAAGGGTTCCGCAGTCACAGCAGACGCCGCGGTCTCGTGCGGCAGGGCAGGGCAGGGCAGGCGGCAGAGCAGCCGGACTCTCCCAGGAGATACTGCGAGAGAATGCAGCCCGGGGAAATGTGCACCTCCCAGCGGGAAAAGAGGTTCAATCAAAGCTCACCCCGCCAGAAGCAGGAAACAGGCACAGCCGAACTTCCTCTGGTCCCAGCCAGAAGCAAGGAGCAGCCTCTCCTACCGGTGTCCGAGGACGAGAGTGAGTGTTCCAATGGCCAGCTCTTCCCTCCCCTGCCCTGCCCAAGCACACCCTTTGTCTCTTACAAACGAGTTGATGGCTCTAATCACCCACCTATTTGTTGCTTAGTAACAGTGATTTACAGGAGAAAAATTCTAAGGCATCCTCCCAACCTCCGACACCCACAAAACACCCTAAAAGCAGTTCCTAATCCTTTGGTTGACCAGGTGCCCTTGACACCAGTGAGCAGGAGCCTTGGGGCCACTCTGAATTGCCATGACTCTGCTAAAGATCCTTTTAAGTAGATATCTCACTCGATGTCCAATAATGAGATCACTTTCAGCAGGAACTCCCCAAAGAGCTGTCCTGTTTTAGATAAATTTTGATACTATGGCTATTTTCAGTAGGTGATGTAGCTAATTTCCTGCCTTTCACAATTTCCTTTTTAAATTTAATCAGATGTGGTGTAGGAAAATAGGTTTCTTATGAGGAGTTGTGATTTATTTTCCTGTAGTTTTTGTTTTGGTGTGTGGTGAATTTTTTTTTTTTTTTGTTTATTTAAAGGGGATTTTGTGATCTTTCTGCACCTTAATCTTTACCATCTACTTTGTCCTACTGTACTGGTAAAACAGGGTGGGGCGATGCTTTGCTCTAAGTTTAAAATGTGTGTCTAAAATACGTTAGATTTGACCAAAAGTGATGTCAGATTTACACCATGAACCTTTCAAATATAGATTTCCCCTGACACCTGGCTTTATGAAGGTGCACATTAAAGTAAAACCTCATTTGCCTTAAGGGGAATTTGAGACAATATCACTAACTACTTTCTCTGATTTGTAACAAAGAAAAACAGCACAGAATAAATACATATTTTTCATCCAAAACTAGGACATGCCATGAAAGGTTGCATTTGATTTGCTTTGAATTTGCAAAAGTGTTTCCACTGATGAACAGTTTTCACCTTTATTTGTACTCCATTCTGTTCAAAGCCATGGGTTTTGTTATATTTTAGCTATATGTTAAATATACAGGACAAACCAAAGTGAATGGATCCAGGTCTGATAATATTTACAAATATTTGTAACTAACTATAATGTGCAAGATGTTATGTGTGAGATTAGATACAAGCCCAAAACAGCAATCAGTTCCATAACAGCTTTTAATAATAAGAAATTTGAACAAAAGTGCTTGGAGAATTATAGAAAAAAAGCAGAAAATATCTCTTCCCTATTAATGACTGATATAAATCACAAGATATCTTGTTTTATAGTTATAAATTGCAAGCTTCACTCCATTTTTATATTGAAAATATCACAATTAATGCAGAGCACTGCTGGAATACACTAATATAGGTA
Source organism: Grantiella picta (assembly GCA_013397955.1). Taxonomy (NCBI): domain Eukaryota; kingdom Metazoa; phylum Chordata; class Aves; order Passeriformes; family Meliphagidae; genus Grantiella; species Grantiella picta. The sequence goes on along the minus strand of VZRM01009107.1, from coordinate 270,289 downwards.
TTAATTTTTCCTCAGCTTTTCCCTCTTTTATAGCAAGGGCAAAAAAATATTTTCCTCCTGTTTCCACAATTAATTCATAAATGAGGCATTGAGAGATTTAATTACCCCTAAAGCCCAGTTTTGTTAGACTAGGTCATAACTTTGATAATAACATTCCAGTATTTAATATAAAGGACAGCATTCAAATTGCCTTATGACAAAAGCCTAATTGAGTTTTATCTGATTATTCAACTGATATCTGCTGACCATAAATGATGAGTAGAAGTTATGGAAGTGTTTGAAAGCTGATTTTAGGTCATAGAATCATAGAGTGGTTTGGGTTGGAAGGGACCTTAACGATCATCTAGTTCCAACACTTCTGCCATGGTTGGGGACACCTTCCACGAAATCAGATTGCTCAAAGCTCTCATCTAACCTGTCCTTATTTTAATTCTACAGCTGTTTAATTCTGTTTTTATAGTTGTATTGTGTTACTGTACTAAGAAGAGACTAGGATTTATTTGACTTGGAAAGAACAGTTTGAAAAGACACAGCTGAACAGAGGGATTTGGGGGTGGAAGTGTGGTTGTTTTGTCCAGCTCACAGCATGGTGAGAGGCATCCTGTCAACTCTGCAGCTATAAGAACAGTGGAAAATAAACACCCTGGACATGTTGCTGAGTATAAAAACACGTACTTCAAAATTCTTTCTTTTTCCTTTTGGCATCTAAATATAAGGAAAGAACTCCACAACTTTGGCTGCAGTAATTTCTACATAGCATAATTTTTATTCACAATCCAGAGGAGAGGAAAACATCCCAAGGACCTATGGGAAGTGTTCTCTTTTATTTGGTGTAACAAAAATGGATTTGGGTTCAGTTGCCTCTTTTCTATCACAGCAAAGTCCATAGCCACTTCCTCTGCTTTGTAGTTTCTAGCCACCAAGCATCAACAGCATTCCTCCTCCTGACTTTACTCAAAAGTCTGCAGCATCTGATGGGATTTCTGGCCCTGCCTGTGACCTCTACACTGAGATTGATTTATCTTCTTAATGCAGAGGAACATTAATATGGTGCATTCGTTGGTAAGTCTATGGTTTCTGAGCTTATGGACTTGGAAATGTGAGGAAAATTATTTGTAGCTGTGATAGTCAAAACATGTCCAATGGGATGTAGAGAATATATTTCTCTTCTATGATATTATGTATTACAGCAGAGTCCTACCTGGAAAGATGTGCATTTAAATGTAACACCATGCCAGTGTTTGGGTTTTTTTCTCATTTTGATAGTGAATTTTAGTTATAATTTATGCAGTAAAGAATGCTTCTCTGAAAATAGAGGGAGGTGCCCTTCATAACAAAACTTACTGAATAATACTTGTCAAAAGTGATGCCAGTTTCTGAAAAGAAGACTTTTTTAAATGCCTTTGCTGTCATTGAGGTTAGATAACCTACATTTTGCTCATTCCAGTTATCAGAGAGCTCAATCCCTGTTCAGGACCCTTTTCCCAAGGAGCCTGAGCCTGGACATGACCACATCCCAGTCTGCATAGGCACCTTCCAGGTGACGTGTCACCTCTGAACACGATGGGTAGCTCTGGCGACCGTGCAGCACACGCCAGTTATCAAATGTCACTATGTCTCCTGGAAAGAGATGGCACAGAGGTCAGTAGCTGGAATATTACGGTTGATTCCCTCCAAAAAATACGGAGGTAGATTCATGTCAACAAATAGGGAGCAATAATTTTGAGTAGCTCAGCCGGAGATACACAGCAGCTGCTACGGAGCAGAAAGACCTTGCAAAGTGAGGACCTTGTTGTCCTTCTAAAATCCTTGCTCACTTCTGTCACTTTGGCTAGCTAGAAAAGCATTCTGGGAATGACTCAGCTGAACTAGAGTAATTAGAATTTATGGAATTATTAGAACCAATAAGTGGGGCTGTGATTGGTCACACCTGATGCCTATTCCTGTTGTGGTCTGTGGTGGTTGGTTAAGCACATTTGTAGTGCCTCACAAGTATGGAAACCCATAACAAACTAACAGTTTAAGAACCTGGATTTTTGCAATAAAGTGTCTTCGCCATACCGTCGTGGAGATCGTGTGTTTGACACCGCAAGCAACAACATAGTAATTTTAACTTTCTCAGCCAGAAAGGCCAGTTCCCTTTTGACATCTCTTTCTTTTCTTGAATAATGAGGAGTTAAAAAGCAGTGTGGTAGAGGAATCCATACTGAGAAAATCAAGCGTTGAGAAGAAAGGCAACTACAGCAAATCCACAAAGGTGAAAAAATAAAGTGGATGAGAGCGACTAGGATGCTTTTTATTTGATCAGCCTAGTGCTGTTTGTACTGTACACATACATACTATCCCTGTCAAGAGAATTTTATGAGAACAAAGACATTGAAAGTTATGAAATCACATAATTATGTTAGAATGCCAATTTAATTTTTCTCCCTTGTGTGCCACCCCTATGAAAAGTCTTGAATTAAATAACCTTACAGTCTTTCTTGTCTTCTCCCCATTCCCTCTACCACCTTTTTGATGCATTAATCAATAAAGTGGATGTCACTAATGTAATGTGAGGCACTTTGTTCTTCCATTTATGTGGTCTTGCACATTATTTTATTGCATATTTCCGATGGAGAGAGATTAATTTCCTCACAGAGATTTTAAACACACAAGTACCATAGTATGTGAGGCAGTCAGATACACCAATTAATTTACTTTTGCAACATCTCTTGAAAGATTCCTATCTTTATTTTACAGCTGGGGAATGAAAGAACAGAGATTAAGGCCACACATGATATCATAGTATTTCCCATCTATGGTGCTATTGATAAATTGATTTCCAATATGGTATGTAGCATAAAATGTTGGTTTGGATTTTGCATAAATATACATTCAACTAATCTGTTGATCGACTATTCCCCCCTGTCATTTTTTCTTCTTTATAGTGTAACAATGGCAAAAGAAATCTATGAGATGAATGTAAGAATGCAGCATGAAATAAAATAGATGATAGAAAGACTCAAAGTTCTTCTCAGTACTAGTGCTAATAATGTTCAAGTGTTTTGACTGCTAGGAAAAACATGGAAAATTGCTGCAAGGAGAAGCAACTTACTGACCTGGTTTCAGCTTGTAAGTAAACTTGTGTTCTGTACTGTTTAATAAATCATTAAATTCCTTTAGAGCTGCATAAAATGGCCTCACTTTTTCAGCTGGTATGTCAAACACTGTGTCTCTTGTTGCATTATTAAAATTGATGCGAATTGCTTGGCCTCTGGAATCCACGCTGTGAAACAAATCGAAGGGGAAAAAGGAAAGGAAAAAAAAAAAAAGCAATGTATTCTGTTGTTTCTGAAAACAGTTCAAGATGGTTAAACAACAGCTGAACTCTCCTGCTGGAATATCAGTATGTTTCTGTGGTAGAATTCAGATTGCTGTTGTGTTGGATTTTGCTAATTAAGCCTAATGAGGAAAAGGGATGATCAGAAGAAAGTGTAGACACTTAATTTGCCAAAAAATCTATGTTATACACTCTTTAATTATAAACTTTTTTTTATAAATCATAACCTTTTCTAATATCAGAAAAGGATATGAACATTTTCATTTCATCATTTGATAGTATATAATGCTTAATCTAAATGTTTCAAATTATGACCTCTCCTCGGCATGATAGAAATATGCATTGGCTGGCATTTAATAACAGATTTAGCTGCTGCTAACCCGTGCCTGTGAGTTTCTGTAATTACCACCACTCCTTGCTTGAGTGTGGCAAAACCGAGTAAGTGCTACGAGGCACAGAGCAAGGCACACCTTTGCAAAAAACAAACAAAAAAACCACCTAAACCGAAACCGACAGACCAAGTCAAAAACCAAGTGTTTTCCCACAAGGTGGCAGGAGCAGACCTTCTCCTACCAACACGTAACTCACCACAAGACACGGATTTTCCTTTTAGCTGTTGTGGAAACTACTCACTCTATAATCCTTTGTTTGCAGTACACAGCAAAATCACAGTAATCCACCCCAACATCAGCGTAGTCTACAGCAGTGGAGGACAGGATCTGATACGCCTCAGGGTTCTGTTTCTTCAGCTTGTTGCATACATGAAATCCATCTACAACTTCACTTTCACCTCCTGCAGCTGTTTGCTTTATACAGTGAAGAAACTGAACCTGGAACGAATTAACAGCTCGTTTAAAAAAAATTAATTAGCTTGCATATTTAACAGTTTCTTATTATCGGCTATCTCACATCTGTGGTTCTTTTATTCTGTTGGTTGGTTTTTTTCACCTAGTGACAGAGTTCTAACTTACTGCAGCTTCACACTGCTCTGTATCACAAAGGCAGAAAATTAAAGTAGTGTGTTCATAAATCCATCCCATTTGGGATATCTTCTAATGCTTCCAAGCTGTGAGTCAGCGGCAAAGGGGTCTTGCTGCTTTCCTCTGAGTCCCTCTTTGTAGCAGTCACATAGTTTTAAATGCATTTCAGTGTTATCTCAACAAGGCTTATTGGCTTTGTCCTGCAGAAACAAAACCTGATGGAGTTATCCACTCGCAGAGGGGGAAATGTGGCTGTCAGGGAATGGCTGGCTCCGTGATAAAGTAGGATTAGGACAGTTTCACTTCACTTTAGAGTGAATTTGCTAAGGTGTAAGATGGAGCAGAAAGCCCAGGCTGTGCTCTGCTGACACAAGCAGTAAAACTCTCTATGGCTGTAGAAATCACACAAAGTGTAATTGTTCATCCTGCAAATGACACAAAATACACCTCTCATACCAAATATTGTTGCAGTGGTCACTTGGCCCTTCCATAAGGGTGAATTATTTCTGAGACCACTAGGAGAAAAAACGACCAAACCAAACCAAACCAAAATACCCCCAAATAGCAACAGCCAAAAGCAAACAAATGAACAAAAGCAAAACCAAAAAATCCCCAAAAACCAACCAAACAAAAAAAAACCCCACAAAAAACCCCAACGAACCAACCAAAACAAAACAAAAACTGGAGAAACTGAAGCTATGGGCAGGGCAAAGAGCCCACCAAAGGGAGCACAAAGCAAAAGGTTCTTTCCTTTTGTGGCCACAGCTGGCCTTGTGCAAGGTAAGCCCCAAAGAGGGCTGCAGTAATGTAAGTTAAGTTATGGTCCTAGGAAATCCTAAACCAATTTTTATGGGACAATTCTGAAATTAATCATCGTCCTTCACGAAAACGTCTTTACATATTTGTAATAAATATGACTCAAGAATTTAAATATTGTATAATAACTAGATTTATGAAGAAAACTGCACGTTCAGGACAACGCTCAAAAACATTTCAATGTACATTAGTACTTCAATTTCTTACAAGCACGTTTGAATGACAAAGGTTTCAGTTTTTTTCTAATGTTTCATAGCAGAACATGAGCTTTGGCACAGACAGGACAGTGAGCTAATTCACATCTGCACTCCATTAATGAAGCCCTAGTCCTTCTTACTCCGCATCAATGAACAGTACCCAAATGACAAAAAAGATCACCTTATTGTGAAGTATTTGGTACTTCCCTATGGGCAAATCACATTGGCTTTTTGCTTAAATACAGAAACAACAGAGTAATCCACAACAAGAGAAAGGAAAGTTTTATAGGTGCAAACTTTTCCAGGGTTATCTGTGCTTCTTTGTACCTGTTCCTACTGCTTTCCAGTTCTCTGGAATTGTGTGAATTATGTGGATAAAAACCCCAACGAACAGGGACTTTGATATGACAGGATATGGGTGAAAACATATTTTCTGTGCTTGTCCAGTTTTACAGAATGTCCCTGAATTTTTGTGTGTTATGAAAGGGAAACAAGTGTTTCTCTTGTACCAATTCACAGAAAACAGAACATACCATCTGAACAGTATTTCTTTCTCTGTTCCCCTCCTGAGCTGCACAGATGAGTCCTAAAATGTCACAACCTGAATATAGCATTTAGATTTCTAACTTCTGTGAAATAATGAGAACAGCATTCAAAGCATATAAAGGACCCTAAAGTTTTCTCATATGGTAGTATGTTCAATTCTTTTTGAATTTAATTTAAAAAGTATGGGGCATATAGGAAACTTATTATGCTGAATTTACATCATACTGTGTAAACTGCATACCCATGTGTATATAGATTGTCATATGCAGATTAATATATCGTTATTTTTTTCATTGCTCTTTTAAGACAAAATTCAGAGCCACTGATCCCTAACCATATTTTACACCATGGGAGCATTTCCCTTTCCCCTTTTGAGGGGTGAAAAAGGCAGTAGATTCAACTCACCCCAGGTGGATGCTGCAGAACAGGATAATCAGTGTGAAAACAGAGTCTCCCAGTTGTATAAGCTACATTGTTAGCATCTGCTTTGTCTTGCACTTGCCAAGTTGGTCTTTATAATGAAAAGAAAAAGAGAAAATATGTTGGAACGGCCAGCCAGCATGCCAGACAGTACACACTGAGACTGTGAAATCACAGTACAAGAGTAATTTCATTTTGAACACGAAAATAGTGTAACATTATAAGGAAATAAGGATTTAGCAGTGTCTCTCAGTCCCAAGAGAGGTTTATTTCAGCAGTCCCAGATAAACGTCAGTGTGCTGAGGGACATCTGGCACCAGGGTAGCACCTAGAAGAACGATGGTTTTCCAGTGGTGGCAGAATGCAAATGGCACCTGAAGATACTATCCAAGAGGCTTCTGCCAGGAGAAATCATCTTAGCACTGAGGCTTCAGAAAAAAACAAGTAGAAGCTGGCCCATTTCCTTTTAATAACCTTCCACTTTCCCTCTGCCACATGGAGCACATCATCAGTGAAATAAAAAATTGTTAAAGGCCATGCAACTTTCCCCAGAAGTTATTTTTGAGGCTTTATAATCTCAGAAAATACAGAGTATCCTTTACAGGGGATACTTTCCTGTAAGTTGAAGACTTGCTACTGGAGGAAAATATCTTGTTGAAAGACTGAAATTTCTTCCCTTTCTATGACACTCTTTTTGAGAGTTGGCTCTGTTTGTTTAATTACATAGTTTGTCTTGAAATTTGGCAAAATTCAGTAAAAAGGTTTTCTGACAACTTCAGTGAAAAAAAAAGTCACAACTATATGACAAAGACATGAATACCTCACATTGCTGTTGCTGCACAGACTAAAAGTGTTTCAAGTGACACACCAAGCAGGAGAATTTAAGACCAAGAGCCACAGGTTTTGTTTGCACAAAGTTCACATGATTGAAGACAGTCCTCAGCAGATGCATGTTATAGATCCAGACATTTGTCTGAAAAAGTGTGATTTACCATGCCGAGTCCATATAATTGCAGGCACATAAGTGATTTAAAAGAAATTATGAAACTCATTTTTTCCTTGTGGAGTACTATAGACCAAATATGTTTCAGATAGTGTGTGCCTAGCTTTACATCTTAGTAACAGTTAAAAGAGAAAATAGTCTAAAAAGCATGCAGATAAAATTATTTATATACAGCATATAAATGCTTTTGTTCTAGGAGTGGGGTTTAGTATGGAAACAATGCAAAATGCTAAAACTAAGTTTCTGCATTTGCCAGAAGGAAAACCCCCTTGAATATTTGCAAATGTGTTTAACTGCCTGAGAGAAATAGTTTTTACTGCTTGGTATGGCACATATTCATCAGCACATGACCTCAGTATTCAAGTATGATAATTTCAACCACACTCCCACAGTTCCCAGTCTGACAATGAAAAAATAGCCCATTATATCATTCTTGTCATTAGTGTTGAAGGCAGCTAGGTTTGTTCTTTCATCTAACAGGCAACAGTGTCACTTGATGGTTCTAAAACAATTTCACACATTTTAATTGTCTCATTTGTGTGAAATATGTCAAACTGCTGGAGTGGTAACACTTTATAGAATCATTATAAGCTTTTGCAAAGGCAGTCATTGCTTTTGTGCTCTCAGGATTTGCAAGGGAAGTTGGTCCCCAGGAGCTTTCCTTCCACGCAGGGAGCTTTGGTCAAAACCCAAGTTACTAACCTGCAGTCAAAGATGCTAATAGGGAGCTCGGCACTGGAATATGGAAAAATCAACCTCACTTTGTCCAAGTCTCAACTGAGCTGAAGCATCGACTTGGTCGTGTTGGGTGCACAGGTAGTAGGGGTAATGTCAGAGGACTCTTGGATTTTAGGAAAAGCAGAGCGGGGTGGAATGGCTCATGGCTTAGTAATTAGGGTCAGATTTCAAAACCCTTTGCTCAAGCTGTGACAGAACAGGAAGACTGGCACCAAGCAGGTGCAGCAATTGTTTGCATTAGGTAGCAACATGGGCTGAGTCTTCATGAGTAAAAAACCAGGCTGTCTGTTACATCCTTATTCCTGCAAAAGTGCAGCACTAGGAACTGAAGCCACATTTGAACGGTTTGGTCTTACGCTTCATTAAAAGTCCATGTCTCATTCATATGAGATTTGGTATCAATGTCCTTCTCCTGCTGCTGAAACCCCCAACAAGATACTCATGAATTGGCTGTTTTCATGGGAGTGCTGGAGCCACGAGGGAAGGACTTCACACCACACCAAGCACCGGACAAGGCTCCAGAATGGAGGAGGAACTATGTCTAGGGCATGAGAAGCTGGAAAAACAAACTGTGGTATGACTGGAGTCATTAATGGAGTTGGGGCTCCATAATGGAAATAAAAAGGTTAATTTAAAAACATGGACGCTCTTGATTTTGTTATATAGCTGATACAGAGAATGTCTCCACTTTTTACAGTAATGACATTTTAGGGAGCTCACACCAAGACATCTAGACAAGAAAAAAGGCTTTTTTCTTTCATATGCCAGAATTCTATTCATTGCTGTTACATTTCAATTTAAAATTCAGGGCCCTGTTGAGGAAACGTGTTATTTGGCAAGTTTGCCAATTCCAAGTTTATCCTTTTATTTATAATATTTTGTAGGCCTTTTATTTGGCTCCCAGCAAAATAGCAGGGAAATGACACAAAGTTATTATTTTATTACAGTTGTAAAAGCCACCCCCGTATTGGATGCCAGTAAGAAATGAACTTCTGTTTCAGAGGTGAAAATTATTACACATATTAGCTACATAACATTTCTTCTTAGTTAGGTGGAGGTCACTGACTCATCCCAGCAAAATGTGAGTTGCCACCCTCATTTGTCTACTCAGCAGGTGCTTGTGAAGGTAGAGCTCCAGTTTGCCAGTTCTTGGCACCACAAGGATAATTTACTGCTTGCACTCCTTCAAGCTGAACTCTGCTTTTTGGGGGTTGGTTATGGCTTTCCAGAGCAGACTCTGTGGAAAGCAGGGGGATGAATACTCAGCCCATCTTCCTGGAGATTTGGGATGCGATACCATCGTCCAAGTCTTACCTATTTCCGTGATTCAAAATCAGACTAAGCAAAAGTTTCAGTACAGATAACTTCCTCTGTTCAGAAGGGGACTGGATTAGGGATTTTTTTGTTTTGCTCCATGGTATAGATGAGCAGACATATTATATCTGATATATATATCAGATATAATATAAATGATCTATCTATCCATCTATCTATCGATCAATCATCTATCTCATTGTTATTCCGTAGTCAACAACATCTGTTTTCAGGCACTTTTCCTTCTCTCAGCAGGTAATTTTATTGCTGCTCTTCTTTACATACCCTACCTGTGACAGCAAAGCAATTCTCTTGTACAGTATATAAACTTGATGCCGAATTTTCTAATATACAGAGGAAAAACCATACACCTTGCTTTAATAAATTAATCCACAAAACAGATACAGCAAGCTTAGTTGAAGAACATTAGAGGTGATTACAACTCAGGCAAAATGAAGATATTATAAAACAAACTCACCCATAAAATGTGAGACGCAGGAACCCAATCCTGTGGCCAAGTCTAATCAATTCTCCCTGCCTTGGAGCAGCTCCTGTCAGTAAAACAATTCCGACTTTCTTTAGGGTGCACAACCACTTGTATGCACTTTCATCATTGTGCAGGATTTCTTCAAAAGGTATTTTGGGAAGCTGAAGGTCTGAGCCCCAGTACTGGCATTCTGAAAGAGAGGAAATAGAGTGCTTAGCTGTTTTAGCATCAAAACTCAGGACACAGTCAAAGCATGAAGTTAGTGGGATATCTGTGTGTTTGTGATATGCCCTCAATCCTGCAAACCGCCTGAAATGGCGTCCCTGAGTTTGCATGGATGACAAGAAAACTGGTGATGAAATTCAGCAAGACACTGCAGCATCAAAATTTTAGGTCAGAAGTTGAATGAAAGAACATATTGAAAGGAATATTTGAAAGGAATATTTAGTTGACAGTGCATCAGAAATGTGTGTATTTATTTTTCCGTCTATACTGGCGAGCCACAAGAGTGAAAATTTGAAAATAAGACTGCTTTGAAAGTTTTTTGTCCAGGGTGAAACACCAAGGAGCACCCAAAGAGCTCCCTCCCCTCACAGGTCAACCCACAGGGTCACTTGAGTTCAGACTTATCCCTTGGGACCATGATGGTGTTACCTGAGTTCAGCCAATTAGCCTGCAGGGTCACTTGAGGTCAAATCCATGAGTTTGGACAATGCTAGGGTCATGTGAGGTCAAGAACTTAGCCCATGGGGTCACTTGAGGTCCAGCGCTTTGGTTGGGACTGTACAGGTGTTACCTGGGTTCAACCAATTAGGGTTACTTGAGGTCAAATTCATTGCTCCAGACCATGTTGAAGTCATATGAAGTCAACCAAGTAGCCTGTGGGGGTTACTTGAAGTCAAACTCATGGCTTGGCACCATGCTGGTCCATGCAGAGCTCTGCCAAGAAGCTTCTAAAAACCCGGGGCCAGTGGTTTCAGCTCCCATTGCCTGTGTCCATTCCTTTCCTGCCCCTGTGCTCAGGTGAGACCCCACCTGGAGTACTGCATCCAGCCCTGGGCTCTCCAAAATGTGAGGAACATTGGCCTGTTGGATTGTGTCAGGGCACAGCCCTGTTGCTTTCTGCCTGGTGCAATAACTCAGGGAATGAATTCGCTAACTGGTGAAATAACTCAATCAGGACAGCTTGTTTTGAGTTAGTGAGTTATTCTGGCACCATGGGATTACCATCCCCAGTTGACAATAAACATCTTGCTGCAGAAGCAGATGTGGAATGATAAGCTGGAATTTCTGACAGATAGACATCCCACTTCACAAACTATAAAAGCTACACCATACTTTCACAAAGCAGAAGTCCTCTTCATGTTCCCTAGAAATGTGTGGGGTTTTCTCCCCAAAGTTTGGGATGCTTTGTGGTTACTCTCTTGAGAGTTGAGTGAAAGCGCTCTGCATACACTGTCGACAATTCAGTGGTAATTACTCCTGATCTACACTATTTCTTTGCTAGCTGTAAGATGGTTACCTTTCTGTCGTGCACTGTTTTACATGATCTACTAGTAACTCTTTTGTTTTATACTATGTAGTAAGTAACTCTGCTTAAGGCCTTTTGTCTGTTAATCTCCTGTCTATTCAATTAATAACTCATTTTATAACAGACCTAATCAGCCACTCCCAAGAAGTTGCAAGCCAGAGCAATTTAGGTGTGAGTCACCTAAGTAGAATTGCTGCCAAAAATCAGAGACTAAGGCAGGGCTTGTCTAGAGCTCTCACTCCATCCCTAATATGCAGTGAGTCCAGAGGTGGCCATCAAGCTGGTCAGAGGGATGGAGCACCTCTCACATGAGGAAAAGCTGAGGAAATTGGGATTGTTCAGTCTGGGAAAAGAAGGCTTTGGGGTGAGCAAGCTGTTGGTGGTGAGGCACTGGAACAGGCTGCCCAGGGAAAGTGTGGGGGTGTTCAAGGCCAGGTTGGATGGAGCTCTGAGCAGCCTGGTCTAGTTGAACGTGTCCCTGCCCATGGCAGGAAGGTTGGAACGAGGTGATCTTCAAGGTCCGCTTCCCACCCAAACCATTCTGTGATTCTGTGATCCCAGAGCACAGCTGGAGGAGCTCTACCGCTGGAGCTCCCCCACATCTCTCACCAGGCGTGTTTCACTTACTTGTGACTTTGGTGAACCTTAGCCATACTGCCTGAGGTTTTCTACGGCAGTATCTGCCAAAAGCTTCAGCAAAGACTAAAAGGAATCAAACCCCTAGGCCAGTGAAAAGTATAATGTTCATATCTTACCAGTAGCATACAGGAGATTTGGGAAAAGAACCCTGGTAGGGTAATTTGTCTCTGTGGAGAAGCTAGTAGGAAGCTGCTCTTGGCCACCCATTTGTTTAAAACTTCTCATTACATATATTTTTAGATTTTCAGAGACATATGCCAAAATCAAATTAATATCCTCCACTAAAAGGCAATGCTGTAGCCATTCATTTGTGCAGACAAAACCACATAATAACTGAACTCCATGATTCTCTCTTTTGAACTCAGTATCATAGGCAAAGATCACTTAGTTAAAATAATAAAAAGTTGTTCCACCCCTCCCTATTCAAACCCCTTTTCTTCCCTCAAATTAATGTTGCCAGGACCAGTTTTGCTAAACAAGACTGAAACTGATATCGTCTAAGTTGTAATGGCTCTAATGTATTCAGCCAAGAACTCAAGGGACCAATAATGTAGAAAGGAAAAAGGCAGGATATTAATCATGGAGCCCAGAGCAGAGCTTCTCACCAAGACACTTTCTGGAGCCTGACAGTGGTTAATGCAGTTAACTTTCATTTTATTTGTCTGTGCAGCTTGCAGACATCACTGGAAGCTACAGTTGTGGGTCACATTTGTTACAAATAATGGTAATTTTCTTCTGCAGTTGATAGAATTCCAGAGGACGGCCAAAAATACAGTACAGTGTACCCGGACCACTAAATCCATCTTGCTATTTTATTTGTTCATTCACAGGGATATTAAAGTAGTACAGGTTTTAAAGGTGAGTAAAGTGGCTGCCCATGCAGCTGAAAGAAAACTGCTACGGGGATTTGGCAGTGATTTTATTGCTGCAAATTGCACTCACAAGCCCCCTTGGTACATGTAACCTGAAACTACTACAAGTTTCCAGTGCAAACGAATCTCAAGTCGAGATACAACTTTTATTAAGCTGCCTTGCTAGAAAGCACCACTGTCAATTGTTTTCTCCCTTGTATTTGTACTAGCGTTTATCACAAAATATATAATCACAGAGTGGTTTGGGTTGGAAGGAACCTTGAAGATCAGCTGATTCCACGGCAGGGACACCTTCCACTGGCCCAGGTTGCTCCAAGCCCTGTCCAACCTGACCTGGGACACTGCCATGGACTGGGCATCCACACCTTCTCTGGACAGCTTGCTCCAGGGAAGCAGGGAGTCTTTTCTATTCCATGAATGGTGTCTGGAGCAAAAGGTGCTGAGGGGAGGGATGGCCCACACCAGAGAGCCACCAAGCACACAGCCATGCCCCCATGCCAGTTGCCTCATGGACCTCTGCCCTGCTCTCCCCACTTGCCACTACCCAAAACACTCACTGAGTGTATTCAATGGTAATTCACAGTAAAAAGTCATTTTATCACTGAACAGAGAGCGTGTAAGCCTTTGGAACTCCCACCCCAAGAGCACTCTGTCCCCTCCTCTGAGTCCAGCTGGGCTAGCTGAGGTGCCAGAGAGCAGAAGTTGTCTCAGAGCAGTCAACTGCTGCAGCTCAGCTGACCATGGAAGCAAAATATCCTGGTGATTGGGACTCTCCTGGTTCTTTCGTAGCAACTTGGGGTCTGACATGTTTCAGACTTTTTGTGGGCAATGAATAATGGCACGTGTCAACGTGCAGAATGAGGAAATGAGGTGTGATCTGCTCACTTGATCTGAAATGATGTGCTGGCAGCACACACCAAAGACCATTTGGACAGATAAATGGGCCTTTTGAAGGTTCTGTAACACTCAGAAATAGATATTGCATAATTTCTTTTTCTCCTGTATAAAAGACCTATTTCAGATTCTCCCCAAATATAATACTGCCTGCCTCCTTGTTCTCTTCTCCCTTATTTCCACTTGTAATAACTCCTCAGTTTTTAAGTTTACTGGCTTGTATGCACAAATAAACATACACATACCAACATAAACATTCAAACCTAAGATGGTGCTCAGTAATGGGTACAAAAGGACAAAGATGCTATTTCTTACTTTTTTGTTTTGCATAAAGTTAGCATTGTTTCTAGTTTTTTTGCAAAACTTGAAACTCTACTGGTTTAAGTCAAGCATTCTCTTAAATATTGAATCAGAGCTTTTGTTCTTACAGTAAAGACATACTTGTTTTTCCTTGCTTTTATATTTTTAGTCTGAAGCTGCTATTCTTAGAAGAATGTACTATAAAGCACGAAATATTTTCTCCAGAAAAATTGTTTTATTTAAATCCCAACTAGCTTACTTGCTATTTTAGCTAATACTCAGACAACTTGCCCAGTCATCAATCAGTGTCAAGGAAATTGAACTCTACAGTGATATTCTCAAAACAGGTACTAAAACTGAAGAGCTTTTTTTTTCTAATGTTTAGCCACTTTGTGTTTTAAAAACACCAACAAACAAAAATAATCCCCAAACACCAACACAACAAAGAAAGCTAGATAGTAAATACAGTTCCATCCTGCCTTTTAAGGCCATAAACTCTTTTCCTCAAAGTCAAATTTTTCTCATATTTTTCAGAAAGCTCTTAGATCTTACATTAAATATACTAGTGGCACTTTTGATCCGTCTAGTATCTGCAGTAGTTCTGAGTCCTAATTTGTAGCACTTTTGTCTGATCTACACGTGAACTGTCTTTAAATCATTCATATTTGTATGAAAAACAGTGAAGGAATTCTCCTGACTGGTCCCAGAGACCTTCACAGCCAGGTAAGCACAACAGCAACAGGCGAAATACAAGCAACAGGTCTGCACTAAAAGAAGCAGCATTTATACCTTGGCTCCAGATGGAAATGCTATATGTTGTCCAATATTTACAATTTGACAGATTACCAGGTCCACAATTATTTGGAAAAGGCACAGGAAAGCGTACCTCAGAGAACCGAAAAACAAGATATGAAGATATTTCCATTCTTCCATTTAAAAGTATTTTCTAAAAAGCCTGTCTGAAAGCCTCAGAAAACGGCGTGCCCCCCGTGGCATTTTATTCTTCCATATACCAAACAACAGGAACTTTCTACCCCTTTTTATCCACAAAATCTCTTCAGCCTGAAAATCTATCAAGGAGCCGTCCTGAGCTGCACAGGGACTGTACTCTTTGCCAGTATTTCCTGGTGGTAACTGATCCCACTCATTGTTTTATCGTGTCATCATAGCACAAATTTTCCCCACTGCATGAGGCAGTTAATACAGTTTCTATTGTACTGTAGTAGAAATATTAGAACATATGCTCTGAAGGCTGAAGGAGTAAGAAAGACCTGTCCAGGTCACTCTGCAAATGTAAATGAACAACCCATAAGAGATAAAAACAAGTCTTGTAGAACTGTTTTGTGTCTTTATTGATAATTTATATTATGACCACGAAAAACTCAGACCTATGTGCTTTCCAAAATGGGAAGAATGGAACATTTTTGAAAGAATTAATGCCTCTTTCAATAATTTCAGGACAATAATTTGGGGGTGGAGGGAAGAAAGAGAAAACAAAAATCCCATTTCTTGATCATACCAGGTTAGTCATAACTACATTAGAGTTTGCATGAAATGAGAAGATGCTCTCTGCCCAGTCCCTACAGATGGTGTGCATGTATGAATGAACACTTGGAATGATCCAGAATTTACTGCACAGGGTGGGACAGTGTTCATCAAAACCTTCTGGAGTCATGTAAGAAAGTCTAGAGACCATAGATTAAATTACTTAATCTAAAATTAGTTTGTCTACAGCACGTATTTTAATGTTTGTTGAAAGACAAGTGTATTTTTGCTGTATTGTGAGTTACGTATATGGCAGCCTTAATCATGTTTTTAAGCTCTTATTAGTTATTACCGCAGGATAAATTCAAATTACCAAACTTCTAAAGTAAAAATCTACTTTTAACTTCATCTCCTAAAATTATCATCTCCCAGGACCTAGCAGAGAAACTGAAAACTTTATTGATGCTATTAACATCCTGATTCAAACTGTTGTGGAGCTGGATATGCATCCAATATCATATCACATTTTAAAGGACTGTCATCATCTGAAACCTTTAAACTGATATTAACACCTTAACCTAACCTAAGGTTAAAAAAATTAAGTTATCACATTTTAAAGGACTGTTATCATCTGTAACCTTTAAACTGATATTAACACCTTAACCTAACCTAAGGTTAAAAAAATTAAGTTATCACATTTTAAAGGACTGTCATCATCTGAAACCTTTAAACTGATATTAACACCTTAACCTAACCTAAGGTTAAAGACATTAAGTGCTACTACATATTAGCTCTGCAGAATCTTCTCTTCCACCCAACAGAAAATTTAATTGTGATATTACCTAATTTCCACCCTCCCCATGCTGTTGTTGGAATGCCAGCATGTTGGAAAATGAGCCTCAGCAGACACAGTGATACTGGATACTGGCTTAGTGTGTCTCACAAGCATCCTCTACTACTGACAGCATCTGAATTACAGAGGTGGTAAATCATTCCTGTGACATCTGCTGGGTACAACTCAAGTAAACAGAAGGAAAAGAGAGAGTATCTTTGAGATACCACAGCTGTAGCAGTGGAATGGCTCTTTTGCTGTTCTTTTGGGAGTAAGCTGGGCTGAAATGAGCCTTGATATACACAAATGGCATATTTTGCATATTGCATGGATAGAATCTGGCAAGGTTTTAAAAGGGAAATCTTGACATACTGCCATAGAGCTATTTATAGGCACTCCATCATGCACTGAAAATCTGACCTACTCTTCTTTTTTGAATTTGACACAATGCCTGACATCTAGGTTTTTGGAATCAGAAATTACAATGGAAAAACATTAAAAAAAAAAAAAAAACAAACCAGCACTAAAAGCAAACCACCACTTGCAAAAGGAAAAGAAAATAGCCACGGCTGTGATAATGTCAGCAGTGAAGGTTAACCTTTAACTACAGCATCCTGGTGAGCTTGAGTTTGTCTTTGTTGGATTCCCTCTGCCAGCATGCAGGGCTGGCATTCCATGGCCTTGTCTGTAACACTGCACTGCTGGGATATGATTAGCCACTTAAGGGTTTGTAATTTGCAGTTCGCAGCTCCACTGACCGCAGGGAAGTGAACTCTGAATTTACCACAATACACACTGAGAAACAGACCTGAAACAGCCAGCAAGCAAACTCACAGGCTGCAGCCTTTTTTTTGCTACTGAAACCTGGGAAAAAAACTGTGAGAAGGTGGCAATCGTAAGGACACAGGGCTTGTCTGAGAATATGAGGGAGAGCTGAATGACACTAAAAAAAGCCAGTTAATTAGCATAACTTTTATATATGTAATTTCTTCAGATCTACTGTGTGAAACAGAATTTGAAAAAGCATTGCCCAAAGAATGAAACAGGTCTTTGGTGCATATTTTTACCTGGATTGCTCCGATGGAGAAGAGCAGTGGCAGAGGAGAGAACTGCCTTCCAAAATATGCACTGTATTTAGATGCCAAGAGTAAGAGCTGTGCAAATGCATGCATGTGGAGGGAAATCACAGCCAGTTCAGACTTCATAATAGGTGAAAAAACAGCATTACACCTGAAATACTGAAATCTCAGTTATTAATACCTTTGCCAATGAACACAACCAGAGATCTAGATTATTTTGGCTGGGTATTAATTACAGCAATGCTCAATTTACTTAATCCCTTTTCAATCCCTTGTAGCCTTTTCAATCCCTTAAAAGGCTACAAAACCATCCTGCTAGCTTCCACAGCATAGTTATTTTTACAAATAAAAGTTCTTACTACCTGAAAAATCAAGTCCAGTTTCCCTGAATGAGGTTTGTATCTTCACCATATTCACTCTGGAAGCATGCCAAACCATTCAAAATAATAAAACCACAACAGTTTTTGGGTTTCCGGGGTTTGTTTTTTTTTTTTTTTTTTGCCAAAATTAAAGTAGATATAAACTTCTGTATTACCGGGGAAGAAAGTTCCATTCTGAGCTACGAAGTGTCTGTTGTAGCCTTCACTGAAATGAACGGAAATATTTCTCATAATTTAAGTTTTAAACCAGTAAAGCCTTATTTTAACAGATACTGCCTTGACACTGAATACAGATGCACAGCTTTCTGCAACAGCAGATCTCACAGGAGGAATCACAGACACCCTGCAAGATTTCACACTTTTCATGCTCAGTCTGAAAGGCTGTCAAAGGAATGATGATGTGCATCATGCCAAACCTAGTGGGTTCATGATTATTCCCTTAAAAAGGGTAAGTGATTTGTACAGGGTAAAGGTTACAAATACAGTTGTACAAAATACTTCGTGATCAAAAGGCAGTCTAACCCTAAAATATGTATGGGAAGCAAAGCAAACACAACCTGGACTTAGCACTACACACTGCTGTGCTGCACAGTTACTTTTTAACAAGGCCATGAAAAGGGAAAAAAAAATGTTTCAGTTTTAACTCTCTTGCAACTCAAAGTAATCTTTCTTTTTAGAAAAATTTAGAAAAATTAAATAAACAGCGCATGCAGACCACTGCTGGTCCATGGCTCATTTGTGAGACCTACTAACACTTTCTGGAAAGAAAAGGCTTTTAGGAAAGCAAATACAGCCCAATCAGCTGTACTTCTCTCAGGTCAGGAGGAAGAAGAGGGAAAAGATAACCACGAGTCGTGCTGGGCATCCCAGCCTGGCACTGAGCACCAAGTGTCATTGCCACTGCTGCAGCTGGGCAGACCTCATCCTCACACAAACACCTCCAGCCAGGACTGTCAGCTCAAACCCCTTGCATTTGACACAAGCTTGGCAGGCTTGGATTTAATTCCTACCTGGGAAAAATAAATCTGCTCGCAGTTCGGCTCTGGCTCTTTCGGAGAAGCATCGTTTTTTCAGCCACCCAGCTTCATATTCACTTGTGTGTTCATCAGGCCATGTGATAAAGATCTTTCGACACAATGGAAAAGGTGGGTTGAGGAAAAAAAACAAAAAAATCACCTAGACGACACACCAACAAAACCCCTTAGAATCTGCAGAAACTGTAATATTTAGATCAGTAATATCAGAGTTAAGCTTCCCCTGAGGCATGATAGCAAACAAGCAATGAAAACACAACGAGAGCACCATTCAAATTCTGACACTTTTTATAAAAGCTCATTTTCATTTCAAACCATGACCTACTTTGCTGTTTTGTGTGGACTGTTTCCAGTGTGGGAGCTGCACTGAACAGAAAGAAGGGAATTGCAAAAACTGGAATATATCACTAAGGAGAACACTTCACCCCAGCTCAGAAGAGCAAAAATATCTTGCAAAACACTGACAGCTTGAGAGAAAAGAAAAAGACAGACAAGGACATTGTGCTACGAGAGAAATCTGAGAAATCCCTCTCCTGCTTTTGAAAAGTCCCTCTATCAAATCAATTTTTAAGAAATGTTGGGTTTTCCAGTTGCTGGGAAAAAAAAACATAGAAAGAAAGCATGGGGTTTTTCTTGTCATGAACTGAAAGAGCTCAGTCCAATCAGGAAAGATTGACGTTCATAAGGAGGCAGTTCCTATTCTCTCCTACTTGATAGCCTCCCCTTTTTGAGGAAGAAATTATCTATCCCCAATGCAGATAGGTAGACAGACATACAGACATTAGGCCAATTCTGATTATTGGATTCAACTTTGGTTTGAGTGCTCACTCTAAAATGAAGCCTATTTTACATTGAAATTTTGCTAATAAGCTAGTATTTTTGTTATGGACTAAGGTCATCATCATTTTACCATGGTTTTTTCAAATTTTCAAGCCATTTACTTAAAGAATAAAGAGAGAAAAGAAGTGTAGGTATAATTAAATGCGCAAGAATCGTCTATACTTTCAACATCTAGTGACGAAGATGCATATGGCAGAATTTTAAAAAGCCTTATTGTATTATAAAAGCCTCTGCATGACATCTATAAAGTGAAGCTTCCCATGAAGGTGGGAACATGGGAGTTCCCCAAACTGCAGTTTTTCCTAAAAGCTCTGCAAGCGTGGTCTGCAAACAAGCCAACTGTGATTAAAGCATAACTTGGAATTGTCTCGAATTCAGATTAGCAAGCATCGTCAGACAAGTTTCACTAGAGAGTCAACGACGGTTTGCTTCAAATACCTTTTTGCTCCCTGCCAGGGCAACCTGCTTCACCACGACGTTGACATCCAGGTCCTGGAGGAGCAGCCGGCGCGCCCCAGCCGAGGGCAGGAAGCACAGGGGACACTGGCAGTTGTCCCTCAGCCACACGCAGGGGTAGCTGCTCTCGCTGCCATCCTCCCACTCCACGCAGACCGAGTGGCCCTGGTCCGAAGCTTGCACCTTCTGTATGGCTGGGCTCATCCCTGGGCGGTGTGGAGCTCTGGCACAGCACGCTGAGCATGAGGCTGAGTGCTCCCAGCGAGCACTTCAGCAATATTCAGTGTGTGCTGCTGGCAGAGGGTGTGCTCAGACACGTCTATTCGAAAATCCCTTCAGCTGGATCCATCATCTCCGTTGGCTTTCATTTCTACTCCCTCTGACCAGAGATCATGCCGCTCCCCCAAAGTGTCCTGCTGTCACTTGGCTGGGAGGGAGTGTGTGCAAAAATACTCTGTAGGCTGTGAGCTCCCAGCCTGAACCCAGCCAGAGCTGATTTGCAGCACAGCTGCTGGGTCTGCTTTATCCTGAAGATATTCCTCTCCCTCAGCCTTGTTTGCTTCTCGCCAGGCCTGAGGTAATGGGACAGCAGTGCCACTGTTATCTTATCTCATGTTCCCTCAGGGGGCAAAGTTCCAGTCAGGAGGCACATCAGGGAGGGGTGCGCTTTGGGGGTCACAGCATCTTTACACACTTTTGCCAAAAAGGACAAGTCCCTCACAACAATGTTTAAGCCCTGAGCTGTAAGGTTTCAGTCTCTCACAAAAAGAAACCTCGAAATGAATTCCACAAACTGAAAGTAGAGGCGACTACCGACTGTGCTCAAAACCTGCAGCTTGCAAGTGCATACACCATAACCCCTGCTGGGGACACTAGGGAACAGAAAACACAGAATCCACCTCCCTGCCAGGGAAAGCTTTGTAAACACGACTTTAGCAACAGCAACAGAGTTCTGGGAGGGTTCCTTTCACCTCTCATAGCCAGACTGCTCTCTATAGATAATACTCCTTTATTTAAAGCCAGCTGCATACTGTACTGCAGAAAGACGATGCATCCAGATCCTAAAATTATAAAAGTTCTGGTTTAATGATTTTCTTACTGAGAAAGGTTCAGGGGAGGCTCCCTGAATCAATAAGTCATTACATATGTATTTCAATAGACTTTATTGACCTCAAATATTGCATATTTATTAAGCATCTTTTCTTTTTGTTCTTAAGCTCACAGGGCAAAATATTGATGCTACCAGGACCAAAATCTCACCAGTTGTCTTTGTGCATGAAAAACGTCTTTTTTGACAGGCAGTATTTTGACTCACAAAGGCCTACTGGAATTATCAGAAGGTTTTTTAACGTTTTCCTTTGCTACAATTTTGAACTAGGTTACACAGGACTCTTGGGTCTCCATTAGTTTTTATTTCATTTGATTGAGCATAGCAAAGAAGAATACTGTTTTTTCTCTTTCTTGTGCTTGTGGATAGTAGTCCCATTGGAACCCAGGAATTACTAACCCTCACCTGCAATGCAGTGAGGGTAGTTCACCTGCTAGTTCTGTGCATACAACCTTAAACAACTTTTATCCAAAGTTGGGTTTATACCCAGACTGAGTATGTTTTCTTTTATACAAATGTGTATGTAAATACACATATGTGCATATTTCTACCATGCTGCAATTTTCCTTTGAACTGTAAAAATATTTATACTGCAAAACTGGCTGCAGTGTCCTTCCGAGATTTCATGGACAAAGTTTTATTATGTATGACAGCAAAGCTGTGTTATGCTCTATGGTTTAAAAAAAAAAAAAAAGATCATTTCAACATGCCATAAACCTTTGCTATGTCTGTTCCCATTTCAGGATAGTTCCTTTGAATTGTCCAGCTTGAATTTAAGCACTTGAGCAACAGAAATGGTCGGATCAAATTATTCCACCTACCTTTTAACGCATAAGGAATTCAAGCACAAAGCACTCTTCCCAAAACAAACCACCCAGTTCCTCTGGGGTTAGGGATGCTTTTCTCTGTGTGCTAAATACACTAGGTACTCCTGCAGGTATCTGCTTTAGACAAGACCATGAGAACCAGAGTTTGCTGGGGAAGTTTAAAGCTCCTCCAGTTTATTAAAAGGGGGAAGCAGGAGAAATCCAAAGGTCTGGATATACATATTAAACCCACCTAAGTATTTAATTTCAAAGTTTCTTCATAATGTATATCACACATTCATTACATTCATCTATCCAGTAGTCCACATACTGGTTTTGTACACAAATTTCTCATCTTACATGCGTGGATTGCCAAATAATTTTGCTACTATTCACATGCTTAGTGCTTAACCTAAGCAAAAGCTCTTCTTTAATTTTAGCATGGCAGTTAGAACTACCTGGATTTTGTATATAGACATTCTACAAATATTTGTCTTCAAAATATCAAAACAAGGGACTGGAAAAAATATTAAGCCTTTACTTTCTGAGTGTCTCAAAGGAAAGATTTATCACTAAATGTGAAGCCCTGTGTGAAGCTTGCCAGACTGAAAGGACTTCTAGACAATCCCCTATTTTATCATTCAATTAAGAAATCTAAACTTACTTCTAAGAGACTCCAAATACACTAATAATAATAGAAAATCACTTTTTTTTATGGCGAGAAACTGAGGTGAGCTTGCTGTGTTTCTATCACAAATGTCACTCACCTGGTATTTGTTCATCTGGTAATGGGTAACTTAGTCACACAAAATGTATGTCAGGCAGAATCTCTTCTAAATCCGTGAGAGCAGGTTTTGTAAATGCTTTGGAACAAAAGGTTAACCTAAATGAAACAGATGCAACCAATCCTCACAGGCACAATTTCCAGATTAAAAAAAAAAAAAAAATTATGATAAAATTTCTGGGTGCTACTGAGGTGATATACATGTAATTTAAGTTACGATGGGAAAGGCTGTAAGCCAATGGAAATTTTCACCTTTGCTTGGATGTAAGAAGCTTTTACAGCTGTGTTCAGCTTGCCTAACTTCAGACATGTACCATCATGACTTCCACTCAAACACCAGACAGACCAGCCCCAACATTCCTAAATAACTGGCACATTTGGATCACAATTCTGCCCAGCTTTTCAGAAGCCTACTTTAGGAGAAGACAAACCGACCTCTTTTTTCTCTCCACTGAGTGGAAAAAGACCCTCAGTGACTAGCTGCAGCATGGATGCTGCACCACATTACTTACACTTCAGCAAGACTGGTTTTCATGGCTTTAATTTTGTGATTCGCCGATGCTTTTATTTCCTGACACCTTTTGCTTTGTGCAATTCCCTAAACACTCAGCTGCTGGGAGAATCACAGACGGTGCCAGCCCTAGACTTCACTGCAACACAGAAAAAGCCTACGCTGCTGTCAGTGATACTCCTGTTCCACAGGGCTGTGGTTTTGGTGCCATTGTCAGTCATAAAGTACCCTTTTGGAATATTTTCAGTCCTAAGAGTGAGAATCTGAAAGAGCCACTGCATCCCACAGGGAGAGAGAGAGGGAGATCCCCTTCACAGGCTGCAACAGGAGCATTGGATACCTTCAGGACAGGAAATGATTCCACTGGACACAGCGCAATGTTTATAAATATCATTACTTGTGGCTTTTAAA
The DNA here is from genome assembly GCA_013397955.1 of Grantiella picta. Lineage (NCBI taxonomy): Eukaryota > Metazoa > Chordata > Aves > Passeriformes > Meliphagidae > Grantiella > Grantiella picta. Next base: position 246,504 of record VZRM01009107.1, on the reverse strand, counting down.
GTATGTGAGGCTACTTGGTTCACTGCCCCAAGACATACTCAGCTCTTTCCTTTATGTCTATTTTTTGAAGTCAATGATCTTGTGACTGCAGACTGCCACTGTTAATTAGGAGAGAATTAGGCACTCGACCTTTGGTGTTATTCAGTTTGCTGGTTATGCAAGAGGAAATGCGAAAATTATTATAGCAAAAAGATTTCCCTTGAGGGGAAGTTAAGCATTTACTATTTAAATACACTGTAGTGTTTGCGTTAGACTTCTGTTTCTGTCTTCACTGTAAACCAATTCTTCGGGTTACTCACCTGCCAAGAGAAATCCAGTAACAATAAAAAGGCTGTTTGTTATTTTCCTTGAATTAGTCACATCTTAGTGTCACTGCTAAAATGAAAACCCAGTTCAGAGTGACTAAAAATATTTGCTACGATTTGCCCTCTGGATGTTGTCTCTTAGAAAAAGTACACATTAAATGCACATTGGCTGAAAGAAAATATTTTATATTGTATCCTTTTATAATTTGTTTTGTTTTTATTAAACGGAGAAAAAAGGAATCCATTTGTTTCAAGTGTCTAAATAATGCAATTATAGGCTTTTAATGAGGGTTATTAACATAAGCTACATATATAAGCATACATATGAATCCTGGTCAGGCTGGAAAAAAAGAACCAGAAGAAATTTAGTTTGGACCTTAGGAAGAACAGCTGTACATATACCAAGGACAGAGATTTATTTTTGTCTGGTCAGAAGGGGCACATATTGAAGTATTATAAGCATAAGGGTGTAAGAAGTCTCATTCAGTAACAGGAACACTCCAAGGTGTTTCCAAGGCTGGGTCTCTATTTTTACAAAGAGTGCTATATGATATACAAGTGGAAAAGTATCCTATTCAAGTGGAAATAAAACGAAACTGCTTTTAAGATGACGTAACACAGAAAAATCTAAATTACTAGTGTTGTGCTTGTATTCGTTGTGTTTCTACTAAAAAAAAAAGAATTTTAAAAGAGGCATACCAGAATATACAACCAAGATCTTGACCTTATTTATTTTACAGTATATTTCTGAGCCTTTTTACTGTCACAACATCATTCTGTAGTGCAAGATGAGTTCTCTTTGGGCTTCACTGTGTCGCTGTCATTCACACAGGGATGTGCCAGGGGAGTTATGTCACAGGGCTCCCTGTGACTGCAAGACCTTGCAGCAGGTTACTGCCACAAAAATATCCTTTGGCAGCAATCAGTGGGTGAAAGGCACTGCAAAATTTAAAGTCACAGGGTAACACACAAAGAGCAAGTACCTTAGGGAGCAAACTCTGCTTGCTCCCCTGGCATGACAGTAAAAGGCTACAACCAGCATTCCCAGTGGAGTCAGACATACCAAAAATAAGGATGTTTTCCTGGTTCTGCCAGCCGGAGCTCTGCACCCATGCTAGGAGACATAAAAGCAGCAACTTAGAGCAGGCCTGGGATGTATGTGCAGTGAGGCAGACTGAAATACAGCTGGGAAATGCAGAGGAATCTCTATTAAAGTCTGTGAGACGTGCAAGTAAATAGACACCATGCAGCCTGCATATGGCTGTGGAATCAGATGCAATGGAAAAGTGATTGGGACAGGAACTACAAACCAATATACAAGAAACACAAGGCTTGTTTTTTTGAAAAACCTAATTGCCATGGAAATATAAGTGTTAGAAATAAAAACTGGACCTGGCTGCAAACTAGCTTCTCGGGTAAATGAGCACATGGTGAACTTCAGTTCATTCTTGATGTACATGGTCAGATTAATTCCTCTGCAGTCATATAAGGAAAAAAAATCTGTGTGAGGTTTACCTCTTGTTAATTCACTCTTTATTTTCTAGGGTTACTCTTCTGAAATCAGAGAGTACATGAGACATTATTTAAAGTCACAAGCCTAATAGCATCCTAATTAATGTGCTGATCCAGTTATGAATTAGCTTGCATTTTGTTGTGCCTCTGTTGGAATCCAGAGTGAAAAGTGCATTACATTGTAAGAAAGCATGAAAATGTAGAAATAATTTGCAAGATAATATTTAACATATGCATTCGTATTTTTCTGATTTTTTTAATACAAATCTCAGATGAGTTATATTAAGTTAGAAACCAAATCATATTAATTAAAAAAGGACAAAGCCTTCTATTACGAAAAATTGTCTGCTCTTCATCAACCAAGATGCTGTCCACACAGAAAGTGTAAATTAAAGAATTCTTTAAGGCAGGAAAAGACATAACAAGGTCTTAGATATATTCAGCTGAGAACCTAAAAGCCCACTGAATTAATTGTTGTGGATTTCAACTGAAAATCATAGTCACATTATTTTTGAGAAGAGACAACAAGTAGACAGAAAAAGCCATTTTGCAGTCTGAAGTGTCCAAACTACTAGTGTAAATAATAGTATTCACACTATATACCAAATATGTAATACCAAACTATATAGCAAATCTCTACTACATATATATATATAAAATAAATAATTGCAAATCTCTACTATAACACTAAAACTACTCTATGTTGGTAACTCCTGTCAAAGGGAAAAATTTGCAGAGTGGAAAATGCATGGAAAATATGATGGAAGTACATAGCTTTTTTTGGTCATGGCACACTTCACAATATCTAGCACTGGATAATGAACCTCTTCCCTAAACCAACCTTCTCTAATTACTTTCCTCCCTCTGATTGTCCTCCCCCTACCCCCCAAAGAAAGTTCAGACATAAACAATGACTCCTATACAGGCAGTTCATAAGCACATCAAAGGGGTGTACAGAGTCTAAGGAAGGTTGTAATTTGAGAAAATACGATACTCTTGGCATTGTCTTTTCTTATGAAAGAATGTTAATGGCATGCTGGAGACTGCCAGCAATACCTCCCCAAGGTAAGGTAGTTTTCAAGGACGAATGACTCTGTGCAGACGTGAATGACTCTGTCCAAGCCACATCATTAAAAATGTAATGGTTATGGGGACCATATGTTTTCCTTGTTACAGAATTAGTCATTAAATTCTGCCCTTTCCAGTTATAAATTGATCTTGTAGGCAGGATGACAACTCAATGAAGGAAATAAAATAAGCAGTTTTAGTCTTTTTATACACATATGTTCTAATAACAGCTTTTTTTAAGAAGCACGTAGCACAGTCAGGTCTTTTTGCCAGTTTCACATACTATAGGAATGAAGTACAAACCCACACGTTGAACAATTTTTTGCTAAATGGCTCACTGAAAAAAATCGAGGTAATAAAAACCAAATAAATTCCCCAATGAACTGCGAGTAAAAATACGTTTTAAAAGACAGAAAAATGACAGACTTTGAATCCACAGGATTACTCCAGAAAAATTTCATTACCTGAAAATTTCTTTAATAATTACAAAATTGATATTCCATAAAAATGAGCAAGAAACTGGTAAAGTACCATGAAGACCATCCAAATAAACAATCACAGCAACAGTAATAGACACATCCCACAGAATTTCTCCCCAAAATACACATTTTCTAGACAAGATTATGACCAGAGCTCTGTAGCTCACACGGTTTTCCTAGTGACTAAGGCAGGTGTATTTTTTGCCTCTGAGGTTCACATCTTGCCAAACTGCATCTGAGGACATCACAACCTGTAGGAGCAATAATTTAGCTTCAGACAGTTCACACACCCCAGCTTGGCACCCAGATGGTTTTTTAGAGGCTCACCAAGTTTTTGAACGCTTCACTTGACTTCTCTTAGTGAGGATGGTCCTGGGTAAGTCAGCCTGCGAAACTGGAAATTGCATCCAAAAGTGCCGTTTGCTTAGACCAGCCAAAATTATGTCAATTAAATTCTAGTAGATTTAAATGTCCTAAAAGATTTTTGTACTGGCTTCATCAAACCCACATGAGATTGACCATTTTTATTAAATGTGTGAACTTATACATAGACCAGACTCAGATATCTTAATTTTCTTTTTAGAGAAACATTTAAAGCCTTTCGAAGTCGTTGCTACTGAAACAGACTTCTGACATTTTTCAAATATAAAAATGTTTGTATTTTACTGAAACATTAAAAAGTGTCAGAAATTCGTATTTATCATATGAAACATGAGCGTGGATTATAAAGTACCATAGTTTTGTTTCATTAGGTAACAATTTACATGCCATTGAGTGGAATGAGTTATGCTATAAATACACACACATCTCCTGCTTTGAAAAGCAGGCATTCTGCAAATACTTCATCTTTTGGTATGCTGCATAATTGGAACAGTGTCACCTTGACCAAAAGTTTGCAAATAGAATAGTCAAGCTGCTTAAAGCATATTCAAGAAGCTGTGTTTTACACTGTTACTACTACTACTACTGTTTTTCTATTAGGATTTGAACATTGCTCTCATATACCTAAAAAAAAAATAGCATGGGGATGCCATTTTAATTTATTTACTGATGTTTACACTTCATGTTACAGCCAATGACTCACAGCTGGTAAACAGAGACTAAAACTTGCTTGAAGAAACCTCTGGGCACTGTTCTCACGGGACTGCATGACATCTTTGGGGGACACTGGTCTCAGGCACTTCAGAGTCAACCAAGAAAATGCTTCTTTTTTTTATTTTTTTTGCTTTTCAGCAAATCTTTAAAGACACTGAGAACTTCAAAATTCAAAGTGACATCTAAATTATCTTGCTAGTAGGCTTCACTTCGCTGCCTTCAGTGAAATGAGCTGCCTGGTTCTGTGAGCATCTCCCCTCAGGAGATTTTCCTGGTGTCTTCAGCACTCTGCTCCCAGGGCACTGCTGAGGAACTTACCCACCGGATGGTTTGCAGACTGGAGAATACCTGAATGGGAGCAGGCTGGACAAGAACAGACCTCAAAAGTGCATCAGCTTCTCTTCCAGCGCTGTGAGGTTGCTATGAGCTTTAAAAGGCTTACAAATTCAAAAAAGTCTGCCCTACAAGCCATTCTGTATTGTTGCTTGTAATGAAACTTGCTTACCTCATGAGTCTGTAAATTTTTATTTGTTTTTACTACAAAGCAATTTATTTCACTTGGCTGGGGCTATACACTTGCAATTTTTTTGCTGAAAAGACACATTTCAACAGAGTGTTTTAAAATTAAGAGAATCTCAGAAACTAATAACAAAAATGTACTTTAACACTGTTTTCAAATATTTATTAAAACAACCTATGAACCTTTTTCATCCAAATATTTGATCTGCCTGCAGTATCTGTAACCTAACAGCCACATTACCCCAAACTGTCAGTTAAATAGCAATGAGTCTAAAAATCCAAATAATTCCCACCCTCCTTCCCACTAGGCACTTTTGCTATTGTCTGGGACCACAAATAGTTTTGTTAATAGCTTAGCTAGCAAAAGTACAAAGCCACCAGCAAGAAAAGTCACTGTGCTGGCACAGACAAAACCTTTTTGTCCGCTTTAGAAACGTGCTCCTGGCTCTCAAATCTGAGATCCAAAACTCTAATCACCACTAGGACTCATTCTTTTTTTGCTATAAAAATCTCCACCAGCATTCCCAGGGTCTGACATAAGCCTTTTTGGCTGGTTCTTAGGGTTACGATAGCTTAGAGTCACAGATAAGCAAGCCTGGAAGTACAAATCCTGCCAGAATAGTTCCCATCTTTTCCAAACACAAACGAAAATCACAGCTTTATGTAGTGGAACAACGTTTAACGTGCACAGAATACATATCATTGCAAAGAAAGTGAATAGAGGGTCAGAGGTTTGACCCTGAAGGACTAACAACAAAAGCGATTTAAGCATTTGCTACACAGGAGTCTGGAAGGAGCTGGCCAGCACCTCACTTCAACTGCAGGGCAGGTGAGCCACGGCAGAACAGGTGATACAAAAACAAAACAGCAGGGAATCAAAGATGAGAAAGCTTACTGCACTTTGCAACCGAAGATGAATGATGTAACAGGGCAGATTTTTGGATACGGGATATGAACTCAAACATACCTCGAACCTCCCGGCTTATAGAACTGTGCTATTTGTTTAGAAAGTAAAATAAAATAAATAAGGCTTTTCCACGAAGAAGAACGCATTTCGGTCGAGTCGCTGTCCCTGGAAGTGTTTAAAGATGGGTACAGGTGGCAATTCTCCACTCGGTTCAGTGGGCACGGCGGTATTCAGTCACAGGCTGGCCTTGATCTCGGAGCTCTTTTCCCACCTTAGGGGCTGTCGCTCCGGGCTGTGCCTTCGGGGAGGGGCTGGCGGCAGGGCTGGGTGTCCCGGTGTCACCCGGCGGGGCTCGGTTCGGGCGGTCTGCGCCGTCAGGCTCGGAGATAGTCGTTCTTGAGGCGGCTGAGCCGGGCGCCGTGGCTGCGCACCGTGAGCGCCAGCAGGTCGTACTTGTCGCGCAGCCCACTGGAGACGTGGCGCGTCTCTCGGAGCAGCGCTCGGGCGTGCAGCAGCAGCCCCAGGAAGCTGTCCCCCAGGCGGGACTCCTCCCGGCCGCCCTGCTCCTGCCCCTGCCGGAATTTGCCCTCCAGCTCGCTCAGCGAGCGGTCCGAGCTGGAGTAGGCGTCGCTGATCTGCGCGGACTCGCGGCGCAGGTAGGCGCCGTAGCTCTCCTCGCCGTCCAGGTCGTAGGAGATGCTCCTGCCGATGCCCTCCAGCACCCTGCCCGCGTCCTCCACCTGCCGGCCCAGCACGGTGAGCTCCTCCCGCAGGCTGAGCCCGCCGCCCGCCGCCGTGCCGCAGCGCCGCTGCTCGCTCACCCGGACNTCGCTCACCCGGAACAGCAGCTGGCAGCGCTCGGGGTCGTCGTTCTCCTCGTAGTCGCCGTCGGGCACGAAGTAGTGGTGCAGCGTGCCGTTGGACATCTCGGGGTACAGCGGGCCCTCGAAGTAGCCGCGGCAGAGGCTGCAGAGCCCCAGCAGCCCCAGCAGCAGGCGCAGAGAGCCCGGCATGCTGCTGCCGAGGGCAGCCTAGGGCCGCCCGCGCCCCATCGGTGTGCCGGCGCGGCTGTCCCGCTGCGCTGCGGCACGGCCCGAGCGCTGCCGGCGCTGTGGGCTGGCTCTGCCGCGCCGCCCTTAAAAACCGGGCAGCCCCTGCGAGGGGAAGGAAGCGGCTCCGAGCCGAGCCGAGCCGGGCCGGGCAGAGCAGAGCCGCCCCCCGCCCCGGGCGGCGGCCACAGCCCCCCGAGCACCGCCCCGCGTCGCCGCCGGTGCGGAGGGAGGGAGGGAAGGAGGGAGGGATGCGCTACACCTTCGTGCTCTCCGTGAGGAAAAGCCCCGAGACTGCTCCACTCTGCTCCTGTTCCCGTTAGAAATGACTGCTTTGCTAACAGCCTGATGAGTAGCGCAGCTCAAAGCCGGGGCTTGTGACACAGGGACTTCTCCAAGTTGCTCCAGGCTACGTAGTTTGTCGCTGATCAAAAATTTGGAAGGGGAGAAGATGCCGGAATAGGTGTAAAGTGAAAAAACAATAAACCTTGATAGGGTGAGATGGGGAAAAGAAACAAAAAATTTGTTCTTAAACAAAATGTCACACGTGTTCGAGTAAAACCAAATTACAGTGCATCCTATGGGGCTGACCTTCGTAAGAAGTGTTTATTTTTCATGAAACAATGCTGTGGGTGAATCTAGTAGCAGGATTGAGCGGCACGGTTGAACCAAGTATGTAACTTCTAGAAATCTGTCTGCACCATTTTTGAGTTGTTAAATCAAGGTGAGATCACAAAAAGAAAGGGTCTCTAAAGTTACCAACTTCTTTCACATCACCTTCCCTCTTTCATGGAAAAAATCACCACCTAGCAGAGATGATACCAAATCCTGCAGTCACCCAGAGTTAAAACTCTTGCTGCTGTTGGTGGGAGATTTACATGCAACAATATTTACATTGCCTCTATAAAGCCCTTTTAAAATACGACACAGCTACGGAGTGTCTTCAATATTTCATATTGAATCTTCAATATGAAGTTATATTGAGTCTTCATATTGAGTCTTCAATATTCAATTCCTCCAATATTTCATGATAACCCTGTGGTATTGACTTCAGAGCCTACTGAAGCACTTCACATAAGCACAGAAGGTCATAAGACTAACGCCAAGAAACAAAACCAAAAAATAAACCAACTGGTCAGACGACCGACAAAAAACTAACCAGAGACAGCAAGGGCAATAACTGAAGCCTTCACTTAGTGAATTGAAGTGGTCTCTGCAAGTTCAGCAGTCATTTGATATCACAAACACATACACCTCAAGATAAGCAATACTTTAAGTGTCCAGGCAGCTTCTCTTTCCAGGCAACCTTCCTGTCAAGAAGCCAGGCCAGACAAGCTATTGTAACAGAAGCACTCCACTCATCTGGAAACATTGAAAATTGTAATCAAGTTCAAAAAATACTCTCAAATATGTTGGGTTAGGCTTGGGTACTGTGCTTCAGCTTTCTATACAATGTTGAAAGCTTATACAGCTGAGGCTGTTTGGTATTTGTCCTCGGTCTGTGTTAGGCAGCAGGAGCTCCTTGAAACAAATCTATTCCCAGGATGCTCTTGTTTCACCTAATGTTTTTTTGGATCCCAATTCTTCGCCAATCATAGTATTATCTCCATCCATTGGCACCCAGACTGGTGTTACTGACAGTCAGCTGATCTGGCTAGTACTTGGGTTGTAGTGGACTCCAATTTTGAGGTCTCTTCATCAGAGTACTGCACCAGAAATCACCCAACTGTAGCTCTGTCAGCACGGTTATGCTTTCACCAGTGCCACAGAGAGTAAAAAAAAAACCCAGCCTTAGTAAATCTTTTGTCTCTTTGTGCATTTGGAGGTGTGTGCTGTTCCCTGCTGCAGCAGCTGACTCCCTGCCACTGTTGGTTTCAATCCAACGTGCATTATCCGGGTTTAATTTAAATTTTATATCCAAACAGTCTCGCCCCAAGTAGCACACTTGGAATGTCTGCTTTCGAAGGAACTCTGCAATTCGGGATTGGCGGTCTTGGTGACTCAATTGGCACAGCTTTGGCTAAAACTGGAACTTGATAGAAGATCCACAACAGCCTGAGCCAAGGCAGTTCCTGTTATGGGTCAGGATTACAAAGCAACAGGATTCTAAGATTTAACTGAAAAGCATCAAACAGTGAAAAGGATGAAGGCTCACACTGACAGAACAAGGCTATGAATGAGTAGCCATTATTCATTCCAAAATCACACCTAAAAGACAAAAGTCTTGAGACTGCAATGAGAAAATCTAATATGAATATCCTTAAACTGCCCATGAAACCATGTGCACACAGATGAAAATCAGGTTATTTTTTTCTGAAAGACAGGCACGGAAAGTAACAATTACCTTTAACTATCAAGACTTGACTTGAAGGGTTGGAAATTTTCATCACAGCTAGCAGCAGCAGGAACACCACGGCAAAGGCTGAAGTAACAACATAAAAATCAGTCAGTGTAGAATTTCGTAAAGTAATTTCTGGCAATAGCTGGAAGTTCAGAGGGCAATAAGACTGAAGGAAGCCAGAAGGTAATTTCTCAGGAATATCAGAAACCTGGGGTGCAAAGAGCCAGCAAAGCAAGCCATTTTTCTGCTGAATGTTGCATTTTCTACTCGGAGTCCCTAGGGGTAGTTGCATGACATCAGATATCTGAGGAGCTTTTGGGATGCATCCAAGAAACAGATCTTCCTGGTGGCATGCTCCCGTGAAGGCCCTCATTGAAATCCTGCCATTGACAAAAGACCTGTTGATTTCAGTATTGGACCCTCCATGCCTGCTAAAGCATTTAAAAGTTCCTTCTGTATAAATGAGGGAAAAGTACTGGAAGCAAAAATAAAGGAGTGCACTGATACTGCTGTCTTACAAATACTTGGCATGATCTACTCTGCTGTGGAAAAGCTAATCGTTTTTCCACTGAACAACATTAGTTTAAAGTACTATAAAGAGCTGTAGAATTTACTCTGCATAACCTCTGATGCAACAGCATCAAAATCAGCCTGCAGCCCAAGAAATTGCCTATAAACTTACGGCAGCTGCACAGCTCAGCACTGGATTTCAGGTGACAGTTGTACACATCTTCCTCTGCAAACTAGGCTTCATCTTTGGTTTTTGGCTCACATGTAGTTGCTATTCCTGTGGTAGACCATGGTAAACTTTGCAGCATCAGAATATTTCAGAGTCAAATGGGCATTAATTTGGAGAACAGACATGTGTTATGTGGTCCTAAAGGCCCCACAGGCTTTAGGGTATAAATGTTTTCTGACTACTGGCTTCTGTTTTCCTGCTATGAACTGTTTACCTTGTTTAAACCCGAGATGAACAAGTATGTGAATGTAATTTCTAATCGCAGGGGGCAGTGCTAAATGCCCAAATGTGAGCATGAAATAGTCCATGAAAGAGTAATGCCAGGGGTTTTTGTAGGAAAATTGCCATAAGAACATACCAGAAATTCTGTAGAGTAAAAAAAAAAAGGCTTTGGAGAATGAGGCTTTTATAATGCATTTAGTATTCAGTCAGTACAACTTTGCAATACAACAGAAATTCAGAATCAGTATGCTAAAGCACAAGCCATCCTGAATGTTTCAGGACCAGAAGAATGTCTGGGGTTTCACCAAAATTTTGAACTTCTCAGAAAGGCATGTTTAGTTCAGAATTGGAACAGCTGACCGACAGATATCTCAAAAACAAATTTGCACAGAAAACAACTTCATTGTCAGCTTGTTTAAGCTAACTGGTTCTGATAACCCTTTTGTCCTTCACAGGCTGGAACTATATCTGTATCTGTTCTCTGAGTCCATCAGCACTGGTCTGTCTTGGATAAGCAGTACAGAAAACCAAACTCAAAAAACACAAGTAGCTGCAGAAAGATTGGGTATGAGGCTGAATGTGAATACAACTAATGGAAAAGGTCTGTCAGGCTGGTTGTCCCAGAAGAGCATGCAAGTAATATTGAACCTACTTCAGCTTTAGCCAATGCCAAAACGAACTTGGCCTTGGCAAAAAAACACAGAAAAAGATTTTACCACAGCCCATCTCTGTAGTGGATGCTGGTTTACTTTATGGAAATATAATTTCCTTAAAGGAGAAAACTGAGGCTATGCTCAGTTTAATTGTATAAAGCGAAATGATGCATTTGGATGCTTCCTAAGAAGGGAAAAGGTTAAAGGAGAGTTGAAGCAGAAAATATGCACTGATATTTTAGCAGTGCAGTTTCTGTCTGTTGATGAAAAACCTCGAACCCCAAAAGGGATATTGCTAGCATCTCTTCAGCAAGGTTCCTGAAGTGAAAATAATAACCCTTCCTCAGTGGAAATGAAAACATGTTAAAAACATCATCACTGGCCAGCACACGGAGAAATTTTCCAATTTCTGTAAATGTGGTTTGTCACAGAGACAGCATATCATGTCAGTAACATGTTGATTTGATTTGATTTTCAATCCTTTCTGTGTGATTTTTAATGTTCTTTGTAAGCATGAAAAGGCTGCATGTGGAAACATACACTTTGCAGTTGTTGCAGAAACATAGTTCACTAATCATTCATAAAAAATGCTTTCTCCTTCCATCTAACCTGTTAGGAGTAAAATAAAATTTTAAACCCCCCCAAATTTTCTTTTTCCTTCTCTCTCTCTGTCTCACAAAATAGAGAAAGCTTACAATCTGACATATCCTTCCCAGGCAGGGGTACCAAAGAATTTAAATAAAAGCCTTGGAAGAAATCTAGTAGAGTCTGGTGGGTAAATGCTGATGTCATTTCTAATGGGATTAATCCATTTATACAGTTTCTCAGGATTTGTAGACCTGTGATCTAATGTATTCACTTGAGGCAGTGTCTTGAGAACATAAATTTTCTGAAAGCTGGATTTCACCAGGTCTGTTCTCTAGGTCGATTCCCCAACAATTTAAGCACACTAAAGGATCTCCAGTTTTACCACCTTTAAAGGATGTTATTTTCTTTATTAATACATAATCTTATATATTAAGATGTGTATTAATTATGTAATATTATTAATACATAATTAATAAGATGAATACATAATCTTATATATTAAGATCAGGGATGAATTCCTGAATAAAAGCTAGATCCTGACACATTTATGCTGGTTAGTCATCAAATTTCCTCTTCTCACTAATCTTTTTAGGTCTTTGCTGATGAATTTAGAGGGGGAGGCTACCTGTTAGGCTAACCAACTGCATGTAGTTTTATTAAACATGTTTCCACAAGGGATTTGCCTTCCTGCCTCAGGTAAAAATGAAATACATGGAATAGCATCTTCTGTGCAGATAAAAGTGAGACGATATGGAAAATGTCAAAAAATTCATAGTATTTAACTGGTTTAATCTCCTCTCAGCCATGCCTTTCCAATTGTAGCATAAAAAGAATAAATCCCCCCATGCTTCTATAGTAAAATTCACTTGTGTTCACAGATCTGTTTTTTAGGAGTTGGAAAATGTCCTTTCTGTATCCTAACACATTCGCTCAGATTTTTATTTAGGTGTTTTTAACAGTGCATTAACTTTAAAACTAGTCAGACTTTGCATTTGAGCAGCGTAAACCCAGGCATATGGTTTCAATTCAAATATCCCAAAATCTCCATGTTAAAAAAAAAAAAAACCAAAACCAGCATTCCCTTTAACAAACGCTTTTATAAAACGCTACTTGAAAAAGCAGGTGAAGGAATTACTTACAGTCAGCTGTATATTTATTTTTGTGCAGCCATGGTTGACTGTTCCCCAGGTTTTTAATGACTCAGTGCACACAGAGCACTCATTCAGCAGCCTGAACAGAGCGTTATTCTCCCGTGCCTGGGGCTGATGCGGAACGTCAGTATGGAATTTATACCTCCTACTGCAATTTATGACTTTTATTTGGAATGGCACGGCTCGGGAACCGGCGTTCAAGGTTATTTTCTTGTGGCTCTGCAGAGGATGCAATGGATGCTGGTGGAACTTGCCTCTGCAGCTTGACCTGGAGCCCCAGCGTGGCTGTTTGCCCTGGCTGAGCCACAGGGCATGGGGAGCTCCTCAGGGCTGCAGGAGCATGACCTGCCTGCTTCTGCATTTGTGGTCAGGAAGCAAAGTCCTGTGATTGGCTTTGGAGTTTAGGGGCTAATTTAGGCTCAGGAGATATTACAGCTCCTCCAGTTTGGTTGCCTGGGATGAGAAAGACCCATTCAAGGTCACTCACAGCTTCTGAACACCGTGTTTGGTCTCACATATTGATTTTCAGCCTTTTTCAACCTAGAAATGAAACTTGAGATAATTTCAGTGGAGGAGGCAATAAAGAAGTGGATCTTTATTGGAGCTCCAGGGGCAGTTATGGAAGAATATCCACTCAAGCCCAAACCCCACAGGGGTAAATACAGTTGGATAGGTTTTAGGAAATTAGCATAATTGATAAGAAGCCCCAATTAGGAGAAGTGGTGATGCAATTTCCCCCAGGTCAAATCCCTTCTCTGAGCCCCCCTCCCCCTTGGTACTAGCTGTACTTTTTAATGAAAATGTGTCTTGAAGACCTTGCTCTCAACCTTGGTTCCCAGGAAGAACCCAGACAGGAGAGGGGCCTTATACCCCTGGGGGCTTGGAGCTGCTTGGGGAATATATTTTCTCCTTCTGTCTGGGGAAAAGGGTAGGAAAAAGTACTGGGAAGGCTACTAATATATGTGCAAAGAATACAGAGAATAAATAAAAGAAAAAAAGGCAAAAGTCATTCCAGCATCAATATCAGTTTGTTCAGGTTCTTTAACCCCCTGTGGTTTAGAGCTGAACAATCTGTGCAAGCTTTCCCTAGGCAGTGTCTTTTCTGGGTGCTGGAAAGTCTGAGGCAGCAGTTGCTGTAGTACCTCGGGAAATTTGGAAAGGTTTCCTACAAGATTAGATAGGTGATGCCTGAGAGTCAATATGCTAAAGGATCTCAATGCTCAAACCCACAGAAGCATGGAGAAGAGCAGATTCCCTCCAGTAACAGAATAAATGCTGCTGTTTCACTGTAAGCAGCTTTGGAAGAGTTTAATCGATTTCCTATTCAGAGCCCTGAGAAGGTTCAGCAAAACCAAAGCAGTGCTATGACAACTGACTGAAATTAAAATGAAGAGGGTGTATTGAAAACCGAGAAGTATCTGGAAGGCAGGACATGGCAGCCCACCCTCTTCACAGGAGTGCACCTCCGTGGGTTAAACGGCTGCAACATGTGCTGTCTGTCATACAGTGATTTGGGTTGAAGGGGACTTTTAAAAGTCATTTAGTCCAACCTCCCTGCAATGAGCAGGGGCACCTTCAACTAGATGGAGCTTCATTCAGCCTGAGTGTGAATATTTCCAGGGATGGGGCATTCACCACCTCTCTGGGCAACTTGTGCCAATCTTTCCCCAGTGTCATGGTAAAATATTTAGTCCTCGTATCTATTCTAGACTTACCCTCTTAAAACCTTATCTCTTGTCCTGTTACAACAGGCCTTTCTAAAAAGTTGGTCTCCACCTGTCTTGTAGCCCCCTTTAGGCAGTGGAAGGGGCTCTAAAGTCCCAGAGCCTTCTCTTTTCTAGGCTGAACGACTTCCAGCAGCCTTGAGAGCAAAGGGAGCCTCTCTACAACTAGAGGGTTGCCTCTCCTTCCCCTCCTGTTCTTCTCCCAAGGATCACCCCGTGCAACCAAGTTTCCAGTATTAAATCTGCAGGTGGCACCAGCAGTGGCCAGACAGAGGGAAGAGCAGGAGCTGATCCTTTCTTACTCTTAATTCACTGCCAAGAATGTGAGCATGGCTCTGAGAATGGCATCTGGACATTTGTTGCCATTGCTGCTGCTGCAGTGACAAAGAAGGATTAGGAGTCTGATGATGCTTCAGCATTAATGGAGAAACTAACTACTTTGGGACACCAAGGGCTGCATTTCCAAACTCTCACTCTCTAGCTCCTGTTGAAAGTGATGGGTACATTGCTCATGCTTTTGATGGAGTACTGTCAAGCATGGATCGTGGAAATATTTTGCTGCATGTTGTAACTGGCTTGCTTGTACTTGCAAATTATTTGCAAACAGTAGCCTTTTCTCTTTTCCATTTTTTTTTTTTTAGCAGGGGACCCTGCTAGAAATCTGGGAATTAGCCCAATATAGGCATTTCCAGATATGACTTGTAATTCCTAGATTGTTGGTTGTGCTAATTCCAGGTGATTTAGAAAAAAAGAAGTTGTTAATCGCATTACAGCCTGCATAGTGATTTCTATCAGTTCTCTCTGACCACCAGCTAATTATTAGTATTTAATAGGTAACCTTGGGACAAAGTTGTCACATGAGAAAAATCACCATGGCAAAGAATCTTTCTAAAACAAATTTTCAGCAGAGGTTTTTTTTTCTGATGAGGTGTGCAAAAGTGTTGGCACTTCCTAATTGTGTTATTTATCAAACATTTTCAAAGAATTAGTGGTATGGTTTGATTAGGAACAGCAATCTTGAAGATCACTCTTTAGAGAAAGCTGGTACATGCCAGAGGTGGTGGGGGATATGAAAGAAGCAAGCCTTAACCACCAGAGCTTTTGAGAGCAGCCAGCACACCTTTCTGTGATGCTGTAGCAAACCCAAAACAGGAGTTCTTCAGCACTCACCACCTGCACATCAGCCGAGGCCATGCAAACCATCAGGACATCTGCATCTTAAAAAAAGAGAGTGGCAGAGAAAATCTCAGCAGGCAACATAATGCCACATGGATGTGGCTTTTCAGTACCCCAGAGATGGTAGGTGACCCCACCATTGCCCTGGGCAGCCTGTTCCAATGCTTGACAAGCCTTCTGGTGAAAAATTGTTTCCCATTCCCAATCTAACCCTTCCCTAGTGCAACTTGAGTCCATTTCCATCTGTGCTTTTGGACAGAGCCAGGCTGAAGGAAACATTCCTGTCTATATTTAACTGTGCTCACGTCCCACCAAACTCAGCAGGAGTTTTACAGTCACAAAGCACAGCACATGCTGTCCTCACAAGGCAAGGAAGGGAGCAGATGTTTTCTGTGCAGACATCCCAACTCGAGGGTCACCCAAGTGAGCCAGCAAGTTTCAGACATCATGGATGATCTCCTGAGGGGAGCTCTGGGAAATGGGTTGGCCACATGTCCCTTTGAGGCATCTCAGCCCTTCCTCCCTTGCCCACTAATTGTTGTGTACTTCCAAAATTACACCAGTCAATTTAAGGGTAACACACGAAATAGTTACAGAAATTCTGTCTTACCTCTTTAAAACACATGTTATACTAGAAGCTGACCATATCAGAAGAAACAAACAGAAGCCAGAAAGAAGTGAAAATAACGTTTTCTCACAACGACTGTGAAGATGAGAAAACAAGTATGGGACAGATATGATCAAAGAGAACGTGTCAGGAANCCTCACAAGGCAAGGAAGGGAGCAGATGTTTTCTGTGCAGACATCCCAACTCGAGGGTCACCCAAGTGAGCCAGCAAGTTTCAGACATCATGGATGATCTCCTGAGGGGAGCTCTGGGAAATGGGTTGGCCACATGTCCCTTTGAGGCATCTCAGCCCTTCCTCCCTTGCCCACTAATTGTTGTGTACTTCCAAAATTACACCAGTCAATTTAAGGGTAACACACCAAATAGTTACAGAAATTCTGTCTTACCTCTTTAAAACACATGTTATACTAGAAGCTGACCATATCAGAAGAAACAAACAGAAGCCAGAAAGAAGTGAAAATGACGTTTTCTCACAATGACTGTGAAGATGAGAAAACAAGTATGGGACAGATATGCTTGCAAATTAGTAAAGATCAAAGAGAACGTGTCAGGAGAATGTATTTTTAAAATTTATTTAATGGAGAGTGTTAACTAAGTATTTTTCTTCAAGAAAAAATCCGTGTAAGATATCAACAGTTCAAATTCCTGGACATCTGAGGCTGGCAGCTATTTAACATAATCAAAATATTGCCTTTCAGCAACCTCAGCTACTGAAAAACGAGTGTCCACTGTTGCTGCTGCTTACACCACTCAGACATGAAAAAGAACATACCAAATATTTCCTGAAAGCTCTGCTGGATCCCAAGGCACACTTGGATGTAAGCTCAGACTCCCACGCTTGCATAGATCAGTAGACATATTTTACCTTACTGGATTTTGCAAACATTATTTAGGAGGTTCTTTTAGGTGTATGCTTTTTGTGGGTCGTATTTAGGAATGGGATCTTGGCAACATAATTTCTCATAATCACAGGGGAACTGTGACTTCTGCACCACAGCGACATGGGGATGGACACTGGCTGTACAGCTCAGGCAGGGACAGAGTTGCTCTGTGCAGCACATCACTTAGGGGCATAGCAGTAGCTATACAGATTAAATCTTTTTTACCTTTTCCACTAAGTTTAAACCAGAAAAAATAAGGCTTAACTTCCTACCATAACATCACTATGAAATATTTAAACTATTTACTTATGCTCATTTTAAAGTCAACATTCCCCTGCTGTTTGCATGCTAAAAAATCTGAGAAGGTGCAAATGTTTAGACAGTGCTTGCTGCTGCTCTGTTCCTTGCACTTATTCTTAGCCAAACACTCAGCTAGAAACACTCTGAGGCAGAATCTCTTCTGTAGATACACATATATATCTCATAGAACCATGGAATGATTTGGGTTGACCTTCAAAGGTCATCTAGTCCAAGCCCAGTGCAATAAGCAGGGACATCTTCAGCTAGAGCAGGTTGCCCAGAGAGCTGTCCAACCTGACCTTGAATGCTCACAGAGCATCACATTGGCAACCTGTGCCAATGCACCACCCTCTTTACATATACATCTATACATATATCTATATTTACATCTACATCTATATTTATATCTGTATCTATATCTATATCTATATCTATATCTATATACCTATATCTATATCAATATCTATACCTATATCTATATCTATATACCTATATATCTATCTATATCTATCTATGTCTATATATCTGTGTGTGTGTGTATAT
>VZRM01009107.1:38486-228482 GCA_013397955.1 Grantiella picta | reverse complement strand
TATATATATATAGTTCCAGGCTCACAGTGCCAGTCTGGAGGCCAATAACTCGAGTGCCTTGCAGCTCAGTAGGTAGCTGACCCAGCTCTGTATTTCACTGCAGTTTCATGTTCTAACCCCAAACTTTTTCCCCCCACAGCTGACTTTTGTGCCTTTGTGCCAACCTGGCACCACAGCTGCTTGAATGCCCAGGTGCTCCCATGCCAGTCTGGAGTCATGGTTGATGGCTGGAGTGGAACAGGAGGGACCCTTCAGCAGCCCTGTTTGCATTTGCAGCTCAGGCAGCTGTTCCTTGTCTCCTCCAGGAGGAGAGCAGTGGGTCAGATCTGTCTGTGGTCAAGGCAACAAGCTGGACCATGCTGACTGAAACCTCAAATGCTTCACACATCAGCAAACCCTTCACAGCCACATCCTGCTCTTAAACACAACAAGGAACATGGAGATGGCTGCAAACCATTCTGAGTTACTCTGTAGATGTGTTTCAGCAGAGTGGGAGCTAGAGAGCCTTTAAAGGTAAACAGCAAAGAGAGGAGCAGATTTGCTCCTGGTGATGAAAATTTTAACTCCTGTTTCATTGAATACAAATAATCTTAGCCAGTCATTTCCAGAAATACTCAGGGGAAAGTCTATTATTAAAAAATGCAAACAAAACTAAACCCCAGTGGTAGTATGACTACTCAACACTCCATGAAAGGCTTGTGGCAAGGTCTGTGAAATGTAAATCAGTATTATAATATTAATTCTTATACTATTGACATGGCTTAACCCCAATCATTAGCTAAGCCTTACACAGCTGTTTTTCACACTTTCCAGTGAGATAGGGGTTAGAGTCAGAGAAGTGAGAAACCTGTTGGGTTGAGATAAAGTCAGTTTAATAGATAAAGCAAAAGCCATGGGCACAATCGAGGCAAAATAAGGAAATCAATTCCCACTTCCCATGGGCAAGCAGGTGTTCAACCTTCTCCAGGAATGCAAGACTTTATCTCCCATAACAGTGTCTTGGGAAGACAAACCCTATCACTCCAAATATGTCCTCCCAAACCCCCTTTCTTCTTTTTCCTCCAGCTTTATATGCTGAGCATGGCACCANCATGGTTGATGGCTGGAGTGGAACAGGAGGGACCCTTCAGCAGCCCTGTTTGCATTTGCAGCTCAGGCAGCTGTTCCTTGTCTCCTCCAGGAGGAGAGCAGTGGGTCAGATCTGTCTGTGGTCAAGGCAACAAGCTGGACCATGCTGACTGAAACCTCAAATGCTTCACACATCAGCAAACCCTTCACAGCCACATCCTGCTCTTAAACACAACAAGGAACATGGAGATGGCTGCAAACCATTCTGAGTTACTCTGTAGATGTGTTTCAGCAGAGTGGGAGCTAGAGAGCCTTTAAAGGTAAACAGCAAAGAGAGGAGCAGATTTGCTCCTGGTGATGAAAATTTTAACTCCTGTTTCATTGAATACAAATAATCTTAGCCAGTCATTTCCAGAAATACTCAGGGGAAAGTCTATTATTAAAAAATGCAAACAAAACTAAACCCCAGTGGTAGTATGACTACTCAACACTCCATGAAAGGCTTGTGGCAAGGTCTGTGAAATGTAAATCAGTATTATAATATTAATTCTTATGCTATTGACATGGCTTAACCCCAATCAGTAGCTAAGCCTTACACAGCTGTTTTTCACACTTTCCTCTCCAGTGAGATAGGGGTTAGAGTCAGAGAAGTGAGAAAACTATTGGGTTGAGATAAAGTCAGTTTAATAGATAAAGCAAAAGCCATGTGCACAATCGAGGCAAAATAAGGAAATCAATTCCCACTTCCCATGGGCAAGCAGGTGTTCAACCTTCTCCAGGAATGCAAGACTTTATCTCCCATAACAGTGTCTTGGGAAGACAAACACTATCACTCCAAATATGTCCTCCCAAACCCCCTTTCTTCTTTTTCCTCCAGCTTTATATGCTGAGCATGGCACCAAATGGCCTGGAATATCCCTTGGGTCACTTGGGGTCAGCTGTCCCAGCTGTGTCCCCTCCCAACTTCTTGTGCCCCCAAGTCTCCTTGCTGGTAAGGTGGGAGGCAGAAAAAGCCTTGACTGTGTAAGCATTGCTCAGCAACAAAAAAACATCCCAGTATTATTGACAGTGTTCTCAGCACAAATCCAAACATAGCCTGGGCCAGCTACTGCAAAGAGAATTAACTCTACCCCAGACAAAACCAGCACAACTGTAAGGATGGAATGTAGACCATGCAGGAGCACAGGGATGCACAGATCCACCTGCAGCCCATGGATGAGCCCATGCTGGAGCAGGTGGAAACCTGAGAGAGAGCTGTGAACCTGCGGGAAACCCGTGCTGGAGCAGGATTCTGGCAGAGCAGTGGAGGAAGGACACCACAGTGGAGCAGGATTCTGGCAGAGCAGTGGAGGAAGGACACCACAGTGGAGCAGGATTCTGGCAGAGCAGTGGAGGAAGGACACCACAGTGGAGCAGGATTCTGGCAGAGCAGTGGAGGAAGGACACCACAGTGGAGCAGGATTCTGGCAGAGCAGTGGAGGAAGGACACCACAGTGGAGCAGGATTCTGGCAGAGCAGTGGAGGAAGGACACCACAGTGGAGCAGGTTTCCTGGAAGGACTTGTGACCCCGTGGGGCTGTTCTTGGAGGACTGTACCCCATGGAACAGTGACCCACATTGCAGCAGTCTGGGGAGAGCTGTTCCTCATGGGATGCACTCACTTTGGAGAAGTTTGTGGGTGACTGTTTCCTGTGGAAGACAACCCCACAGAGCGTTTGCTACCATGCACAGGTCAGTGCAGAGGGAAAGCACTGTCCATTTCTCTTTTGTTCAGCAATATCCAAAACCAGCTGGACAGCTCTGCAACCTCACTTGATCCACCTTGTCCCTCAAAGGCATCTGTGGCTTGCTGTGCAGGGCTCCATATGGAAGCTTTCAGTAGCCACCAGTGAAAGGAGTGCATCACCTTCGATTTTCTGGCAGCTGATTATGTGGTGGGGCCTCCTCAGCTTGTGTCACCTTCTCTTCCTCCTCCCATGACAACAGTGCAGAATTTTAACCTTCAGGACAGTTTGTGATGAATGCCAAGATCTCTGGTCAACTGGGGTTTCCAATTCAAGCTTGCTGTGTGATCAGCACGACTCTCTTACTCCACATAGCATCAGTGGCATAATGTGTGGAAGGGACTTGGATTTTTTCTAGTACATTTGGGTTTGATTGTTTTGCTTTGTTTTGTTTGCTGGCTTTGGGGTTGTTTTCTTTAGGAAACTACTACTTACTTCTGTTCCTGGAGGGCTTGAAATGGCTGGTGTGGACCAAATGGCACGAAAAATCTACTTTACATAAGAGGCATGCACCAGGTTAACTATAAAAGGAGGTAGATCAGTCCCCCTCTCTTTTTCCTCCCTTTCTCTTTGTCTCACTAGCCCAGATCTGGACCACCCATGTGGCAGGACCAACACAGGCTCTAAGAACTGGGGATCTTCTTTCTTCTTTTTCTCTCTCTTCTGCATTTATTTCTCTCCTGTCTTGCTTTGTCTTGGCCAAGTGTGGCTATCATATTCCATATTCCTCCCCTTATTCCATACAGAATTTTGTTGTGGGAGTTGGGGGCTTGTTGAAATGCGTTGGAAAAATTCACTTTCGAGACTAAATAGTGGGCTAGCTGCCAGAGTTAAAACAATCATAGAGTAAGGCAGAAATTTCCCTGACACATGGACTGGTGTTTTTGTTCAACCAGACAAGAATTTATAATGAACATCCTGCCCCCTATCAAATGGGTCAGGGCACCAGGAAACAAAGCTGTAGACATGTAGCTGCATAATAAAATTCTCTATAGACACACCAGATTGGAGCAACACTAGCATTTCCTTTTTTTTGTTTCTTTCATTTACTGTCATTCCTATATTTGACTAACCCCAGCTAGATGCTGGCAGTTTCACAGTGCTGCTGGGATAGGGAGCAGGGAAAATCTGAAGGAGTAAAGACTAGACTGTTTGCCATACTTTTCATACCAGGGGGAAAAAAACCTCTAGGCAACATAATCCTGAGTTTAAAGCATCAACTACGAGGGACAGAGCTTCGGTAAACATTCAGCACAAAACAAATGAACAAAAAGTATCAGGCTGAGGTCACACCATTCTTCTCATAGCACTGAGGAATGCTCATGTTCAGTTTCCCAGCCTGTCTCTGACTTGCTGGTGGCAGCTTCCACTCGTCAGGGATTGCAAAGCATTTTTGCTCTAAAGGTCAGCTGTTTCAGGGACAACAACTCAGCTTTGCCCCGAGATTTGGTCTGCAGTTTGGTATGCTGAGCATAGTGGGAGTTTGCCCAATATCAGAAGGCTCAGAGAGCCTTCAAAGATATAAATCCCCAAACTCTTATTTTTTTTTCTTAAGCTTAACAAATTCTAGCAATTTTTGGTGTGTGCAGGCTCAGTGATCTTGTTCAGGCCACCAAAGAGCATCCCCATCTCCTGCAGGGCTTTGGCTCTCTGGGTAGGGCAGGGCAGGGCAGGGCAGGGTAGGGCAGGGCAGGGCAGCATCACAGCAACAATATTCACAAAAGGGATTTGTAGCTGTGAGTCTCAGGGCAAAAAAAAATGGCATTTTGGTGTAGCTAGGAAGATGGGAGTCAAAAAAATCCTTCTACTTCATCAGTTTGCACCTGAATACCTTTCATCTTTCTGCAGCACTGCTTAAAATTGGCTTCAGACAAACACCCTGAAACAAAACTTCTCACCTCGGTGAAATTTTTGGGCTTTGACAGTGCAGACATACAATACAATATGTCTTTTCCTCAGCAAGGTAACCCTGCTTGTGCTACTTTGTGCTCACTGCCTTGTTTTGCAGGAAATGTTTCGTCTGTTTGCATCTGTTTATGGCAAGAGAACAGGAATTTCCAGGGGAAGAGAGGAAAAAAAAAGAACAACGAACTGGGAAAAGGCTTTGTTTGTCAGCACTATGATATTAATAGTACTTGCCATTTCACTCAGCGATAAATATCAACCCATTTCTTTCTTTTAAAAAAAACAAAGGCAGCAAGAACACACCCTTAGCCAAAGCCATTCCAAGCAGAAAGGCCAAGTTTCCGTCAGTGCAAGACCACATTAATTATAACTCTAAACAGTCCTCTGCATTTGCAGAAAGCAACTGATCCCTTTCAGAGTGTTGCTTTGAAAATGTATTTCCAGTGCTGGGCAGAGCTGATCAGCAAAACAAGCACTGTTTCCAAGCAAGGCTCTTTTTGGTAGGGTTAGGAAACTGAGATATTGGGAGCAGGACAAGTCCTATCTGCCTGGACAAGGGGCAACTCGAATAAAACAATTCTCCCTTGAATTTCTGGTGGTATTAATTCGTAGAAAAAAAGCTCAGTTAGTTCTTGCTAATTCTCAGCGGTGAAATATTACCATTCAAGCTTCACATAGCTTCAGTTTCTCTCTAAATCCATATATAGTAACAGAATGCCTGTACAGCAAACGTGCTGATCCAGCCTAGCTCCTTCCTTTTGAAAGTCTGACATGACAAGCAGGCCTTTAAAATTTAAAGAGGCAGTATTGAAAGGACCTGGAAAATTATTTTATTTTCTATTTGTGTTTACAAACACTAATGGAATAGAATTTCAGCTTGTAAATGATTTCTTTCTCTATGGATCTTGCCCATCCTTCAGAAAGTTGGTTATCTGAGGGTTTAACTCCAGGAAAATGCTTTAAATTAAGCACAAACTTCTTTGTATTATGAAATCAAGAGCAATCATATTGCTCTTTTTTTGCTTTGTTCACTGCACAGACATACCAATTTCTTTTGCAAAATAAGAAAATCCTTTTTAATTTCTGAATTTTCTACAACAGTATATTACAAAGCTAGCAGATGAGTGTAATAGATGCTAGTGCAATCTCATCTGAGGTGTGATGAAGTTCATAACCATTTTTCTATGACAGAGCATGAGATTTTCTCATTTGCCTCTGACAGAAGGAATTGATTCTCTTTTCAAATTGGAGCAGTTAACCACAGTAAGCAGATTTTTATGAAGTGAATTAAGTTCAAGCACAAGGACTGAATTAAACTGAATTCTGTATTTCTACCATGCCATGCTTAAGTTTTTTGTTTGATGAAAAATCAGACAGAAAACTTTATCTCAAAGATGGGAATGGATTTTAAATGGGAGTGGCTATTAGATGGGTATGGCTTTTAAGATAGGTGAGTGGTTTTGTGGCAGCCCTCAGTATAAAAGTTTAGAAAGGGGAAAAGATGGGGAAGACTCTATAGATGTTTCTAGCTGAACATATCATCTCCACCATGGGGATGCCTACGAGGTAAGAACCATAGTCTGTGTGCAGATTGATTAGCTCAAGCTACATTTTTTAGTGATTAGAGCTTGGTAGTATACTGCTTTGAATAGATTTTCTCAGCCAGATATTATCACCTTCAAGCTTCAAACCTTAACCATTTCCTATTATATTAATGAAGAGTGTTCTGTAAATTGTTATGTGTGAGTCCTTCCAGGGGGCTAACAGCTGCCAGCAGTGGATAGCATACTTGACTCTGGAGAGCTGGGAAGGGATCTCTCCTGTGCTGTTGGCATGTGTTCCTGAATCTGAATCTGCCCTGAGGCACCAAGAAACCAGTTAAAGGTGTGGAGACTTGGGAGGTCTTTTTGTTTCCGTGCGACCCTTCAATATAGCATCTAGATTAAAGCATGTGTTTTAATGTAGCATCTAGACGCATCTCCACACTGAAAGCATATTTGGTCCGAGCCAGATGAAGGTTTTAAACAGCCTTAGGCAGGGAAAAATACCATGGGGGGATATAGAGGCCATAGGAATGTTCTGTAGCCTTAAATCACCCGCTGCCTATCCCACAAATTTACACAGAGAATATTTCTACAGCAACTGCTGAAAAATATCCAGAGCCAGTGAAAAAGAATGGCGAGTAAAATACTCTTTTGAGGAGTATTATGCCATCTGGTTGTTGCAATACACGTAAATCCCACCCCTTTGGGAAAACTTCCCAGAGTATCACAGGCTTTACTCAGTCTCTTCTTCCTTCAGTGCTTCTGCCTTCCTTTTAATTGGAACTACAGATTCTGGAAAAATATATGTATATAGGCTATCAGCATCTTGAGTTTTGCACAATGTCATTTTAAAGAAGAAAATTGCAATGCCACCTTTGTAAGAAATAAACATCCCTAATTGAAGCTGTGCTTTCACAGATCCAGGACATTGCATGTAGACTGCTGGTTACTGCAATTAAAAACCTCCAGAAATAAAGATCACAACAAATTTTGTGTTCCATCAGGATTCCTATTTCTCCTTCTCTCTTTATTCGGGAAGCAGATGCAATGCTGTTCACAATAATTTTTTCCTGCCTTTTATTTTTCAAAAGCAGGTAGTTCTGTTCTTAATGAAGGGTCTTAATTGAAGCTCAGTCTGAAGGAAACCATATATTCATTCAGTTCAGAAATTTCAGATAACAGGGGATCCCCTGAACAGTTCTGTTGTCTTCTGTCTGTCAGTAGTGCCCAGCTTTTCAACCAACTCTCATATTCTCATTTTTGCCACAACTGCAGCAACTATGTCCTGTAAGTTATTTCTTTCGTAAAGTTAGCATGGAAAAATGCATTTTTCTGAAGAGAAATGGGAAGACATGCAGCATGTTTGCAGGAAAACTGCTAACCCTGCTGCTGCTGGGGCAAGAAAATAGCACGTGTCTGAAGTCAGGCAACAGAAATGCTTGCTCATTGATATTCTTTACTGTCCAGAAATTGTAACAGCATTCCTAAACACAGATTTGGATCTAGGTTTGCAGAATTTATATGCTGAATTCAGAATTCATAGTTCATATATGAACTATGGCTCCGAAATACAGAGTACAAAAATGCAATAAATACATCACGCAGAAATACAGCTCACAAACACAGAATTCATAGCTCCTATTCCCCCACACCAAATTACTGCGTTCTGTCTGCAATGCTCATCTGTCCAGAGCAATGCTGAAGAGGCTGTGGCAAGGAACCTGGAACCAAAGATTCACATTACCGCTTGGACAGTGAATCCCTTCCCTTATTTGAGAGATAAAGGGAGTCTCAGGGAGTTGCTTCTGCTCCCTCTGGGAGCTTCCCCCAGTATGAAGTTGCCAATGAATGTTGTGCTTGAACAAACGTGTCTGTGGGTGTTTGTGCATCACTTTTTTGGGAATTGCAGGCAGAGAGTGCTGCGGTAGAACCGCATTCTGCAGCAGAACTGAAGCTCTGGTGGGCTCTGCTTTCTCTGATGCTCTAAATAAAGCTCTCCCCATGGTGTCCGTGCTCCTGCCTGGGGGCAATTGGAAAAATTTGTCACCACTCAGAGCTGGGCACAGCAGATGAATTGTCCTGTACAGCACATGGAGCAGACAACCCTGGAGGAGAGCTGCATGGCCTGGGGATCCATGCTCAGAAATGGCTTGCAGCATGGCAGGTCTGGGTCCTTCTTCTATTCCTTGTTCTATTCCTTGTTCTATTCCCTGTTCTATTCTGCTCTTTCAGAATATGATTTTCTTTCTGGTTCCCAACCCCTGGCTTCCCAGCCCCAGAGGGAGTTTTCTCTACCAGATCTGGGGAGAAGCCAGAGAGCAGCTAAGATGGGACCACAAGAAAAAAATGTGATGTTGCCCTAAAACAACAAGATATAATTAATGTAGGGAAGATAAAGAAGAATTTATAACTTGCACATAGAAATAGGATAAAAGTTGGCAAAAACATGTGGTCTTGAACTGAGAGCAAGGATTTTTGTCTTGAGCTTGGAACTCAGCAAACTAAATGGCAAAATAAGAGAAAAAGCTTTGGATATTGATTGATCACAAGGCAACCAAATCACTCCAATGCAGCTGTGGAAGAATCTGAGTGGAGCCCATTCTATTTCAACCAAGATATTTTGGACAGAAATAAATATTAGTGTGATTGTATTAGTTGGACTATACCTTGCAGTGTGTTAGCAGAAATTTCCTGTTGAAGCAAGCTCATTTCAAATTTTTTTAAAAATCATAAAACCAGAAATACCTATCTTCTGACAAAGCCTGGAAGACACTGCATTAAGGCTACTAAACTAAAGCCTGAGAAGCAATATTCTAACTTTCTATAAATACACTATGAGCTCATAGGAACATATGAGAACGATTTAAACTAAATTACTATCTATGTGCAAATGGACATAAACTGGAGGGAAATGAGCCATCAAAGAAAAAGAGCTCTTGAATATCCTCCCAGTAAATCACTGCAGGCCAAAGAGTGACACAGTTCAGAAATGAAGTTCCTAGCAAATTGTGAAAAGGATTACATTTGTTTAAGGATGCTACACTAAAGATTCACAGTATTTTAAATATTTCCCTAGTAAAACACTATCTGTATTCTCGAGTGTACTTTGTTTCTCAGCTGACTTTTCAGGAAAACCTTCTTAGCCTCAGCATACATCATGACAACTGAAATATCTATACTGCAGATATACAATGTCTAATTTAACTGATGCCAGTTCTTACTTTAAGGATCAGTGTAGGGAGATAAGTCACTTTCTTTTTCTTTTTCCCCAGAAAAATCCTGTTGTAGGTGAGGCTTTCTTTGGTCTTTGGTTTTTAAATATAGAAAAATACTGGAGGAATCTGTTTCTCTGCTCCCTTCTGAAAGACCATCCCAGCCCTTATATATACATATCTAATTCCCTCTTTTTTTCCCCTCGTATATTCATTGTCCACTCAAAACAGGCATTACTGTAGTTCTTTTCCAGGCTCCAGGTAAGAATTTAGTGCAGCCATTGTGGCGGTTGGTAAAATCTCTCAATTAAAATGTCATGTAGACAAGTAAGCAGTTACATTTCTATTTATCCTGGGCAAACACAGACCACAGAAAGACCTGCAGCGGATTTGGGAGTTCTCACTCTCTTTTCCATGTACTCTGTGTATCAGTTCCCCAATTTCTCCTGCCTTCCACAAATGACAGTAGCTCCAGACACAGCTCTTTACCTTTCCCAAGAATGACTGGAAAATCCTGAATTGCTCCTTTTCTACTCTTTCTCCCTATCAAAAAAGCCTGTCCTTGGCTAAAATGATCAAATAAATCACATTATTTGGATTTGGCCTTGTGTGCTGATAATTAGGAATTTGGATTCTCTTTCGATAAGGTTTGTTTGCAGCAATGAAAACGTAGGACTGCAACAATTAAACCATGATTGCAAGTTACTTTCTGTAATAAAACGTGGACTGATTAACCTCTCTGGTAGGCTTAATTAATTGGTTGCTTAAAAAACCCTGTAACTACAATAGAAATAAGTTTTACCAACAAATCCAACTCACTAAATTTCTTTGGTTGTTCCATTTGAACATCAAATTAACAAAGCTGGTTAGAAACTTCCCTGTGTGAACTGGGGCAAATGTGGTTTAGCTAATTTCTAGTTTGCATGATTTGAGTTGAAGCCAGTTAATCTATGATGTCTAGACTTTCTTTCCCACATGACTCCAGTAAGGATGGTTTTGACCAGCACTCTCCCAACCTGTGTAATTTATACATCTGTAGTATATTTGCTCTGTATGCAAGCCAAGTTCCTGTGTAGATGGGTCTCTGCCAAAAAAACTTTTCCAGTCCTTCTTGTTTTATCACTCAAGCCACGATTCTAACACTGATTCACTTATGGCTACAAACAGACAGGAACCAAACACAAATTAGTTAGAAAATATCCACTGAAAGTACAAAAAAATCGGCTTTCTTTTTATTTTTCTGGTTTTACGCATTTCTTAGCATTTCAAATTTTCAATTAAATGTAATATTTCAAGCTATTTTTTGGTGCTAGAAGAAGAAATCTTTTACATTTCTCAGTAGTTCTTAGCTTCCTTTTGATTTCATGCAGAGGCATTAATGGCTGTTGAGACTGTTTAATTAAACCTAAATATATGGAACACAAGATGGTCATTTGTTTCAGGCACTTCAGCACAGACAGTTTTAAATGTACTGCCAGAAACAACCAAATTTAAAATATACTTTTTATATTGCTTTTAAAATAAAATATGAATGATAATGCAAGTCTGAACTCCGAAGTCATTTCACCTGTAGATTTTGCCCTTGGGTTTGGAAAAAGTATTAAACTGATTGACTTTGTAGAAAGCAACAGATCTACTACCCTGATTTTGCTTTAGCCTGAGATTTTGTGTGCTTTGATCTCACCTTGGGCCCACTTAAACAGTATGGAGAAAATGTTTAATGACCAAAATACACCAAGGATTTTATCAAAAATACGGTTGGAAAGGACATCAAATTACTTTAGCCTTAGGGCTTGCTCTTAACCTGTTTTCCAGTAGTTTATTCAGAGGGACACATTGCATTTAATGGGCTGAGTTGCAACCCTTGGAAACAGGATTTAAATCCCTTTGCTTCCTACTTTTTTAGGATCCTCCTGTGACTCCCATATTACTGAAATGAGTAGACAGATCAAAGCTCATTTATATGGGTTGTAACCCTTGTTGTTGACAGAGCAATCGAGCCGCTTGCAACTCCATGTTTCACCTGCAAGAAAAGGAGAAAGGCAGCTAATCCTCATGATGCTGACAGTTTCCAGGGTAGTGACTACTCGAATCATTCCACAGAGAGAGAGGCCATGTGTATCTGAGGATAGATATTTACTGTGGGATTCCTTTCCCCATCTCCAGAGCCAAGCGCTACGTTCCAGTCCTGATGTGCCTGGCTGAATCTTATCAACCTTTTTTGCCAGATCTCTGATGTTCCTCTGGGGTATCTTGAGCGGCTCAAGATGATGAGATACAGCAGATGTCTTTGCTGTGAGATTTCTGGTGTCTTCAGACAGGCTCAGGGGTTCTGAGCCCTGCTAACCCTTTTTGCTAACTGGAGAAATCACCACGTCCTACCATCCTTTCAGCCTCCAAAGCAGTCCTGCTGCAGCACGTTAGACTTCGTTATGCTCACAAATAGCTATTTCCTACTTCATGATCCTCCTGACACCAATATGGGCAGCACTGGGTGGTCCTGGAACAGGCTTTTCCAGGAAAACAGGATTAGTTTCATCAGCCATCCTCTGGGCTCATTTGAGCTTTAGGGTGGTATGTGGAAAATCAATGATATCCTACCTGTCAATAGGAAGGTGACAGAACTGCTGCCATGGTTCGACAACCTGTTCCTAAAGGATATTTCTTTCCCAACCTACTGTACTGCTGGTGCAGTTTTCCAGCCTTGCAAAGCCTAGGTACCAATCATCTCCTCCTCAAATCTGCTTTTCAGGATACACATTCTGCTCTTGGGATTCAGAAAGAGCCATCTGCATGTTGTTATCAGAGAATGCTATGTACTTATATACATGTTCACATACACACACACATATAATGTAACACATAATCCTGTTGCCACCCCTAAATGGAAAATATTCTGATAGCTCACAATTCCTTTATTGCAAAAACCCACATGATGTCATTTGTGTTTATAATCACAAACATCTTGCTTCACAGCACAATTCCAAGCCACGTTTTTCATGATAGGACACATGAAGAATGAGCCATATGTCTGCAAAACAAGACATATAAATGGTTAGGTGGAAGCAGAATCTTTTATTTTAAATATAATTCACAAGGACTCTTGCATACTCAGTCATTCCTATGCCTTTCCTACTTGGAAGCAAAACACACTGGGATCAGATTCAGTCACAGCCCAAGATAACATAACTCAGATTAGCTCGCTGTGGTTACGCTGGTGTGAACACGTCTTGAAATCTCAAGACAAAAGCTTGTACTACAGATAATTTCAAGTGATAAACCCCACAGTACAGCTGTGTGGCCTGCAGAAACACGAAGCTGTTTCTCTGCTGCAGCCACCCACCCTCCAGCAGCTTCTCCCTCACTAGAGACATCCATGCAATTTCTCCGTTAGGGGGAAAGTTTATCCCTCTTGGCAACCCATAAATCTTTCCTCCTCTGGGGCATTGCAGGTAGTTTGAAACAAGAGGATCCTTTATTTTCCTTTGTTTCAATGATAATGTGTTCCTTTGGCACAAGGGGAAGGCAGTTTCCCTGTGGCCCTACAAGCACACAGAGACAGAAGGAGAATTCTTCCCTCTCGATGCTGCACCAGCTAAAAAACAAGGGCTGCATTATCTCTCTTTTCCATGGATCCTCTTTTATTGTTAAGTCCTCCCTGGGGTCTTACCTAGGACCATTCTGGAGTTATCAGATTTTTGATAGAAAAGACAAAAATTACATTTATAGAGATAACAGATATCCAAATAAACACAGACTTCCAGATAGCTTTGAATGTCACAAAAATTGGAATTCCTTCCTTTCTTGGCCTGCCTCCAAACTTGAAAACAGTTTCCAGAAATAAGGAAGTTTTTGTTTATTCTACAAACTTGTAAGATACCACCACCAAAGTAAAATGAACAAAAACTCTACTACAGAAAATGTGAGATCATATTTTTAAAATGCCACAAATGCGACAGTCATGGATGAGAGATTTCAAGTTGGTAATCTATAGAGAATTTTCTCCATGTAGAGAGGAGTAAGGTTCACCTACACTAGTATGCCAAACGATGCCCTTCCCACTTTTTATTTTCTCCCCACTCCTTTGCAGCAGCAGCTGCATTTGCTTCAAAGGCTCCAAGGAAAAGTCTGTCCATGTAAAGTCTAGTCTTGCAGTGAGACCTACAGCAGTTCTAAAACCCCACAGAGTCCCAGTGTGGTCTGACCTCTGGATGGCTTTATTTGTGGTCAAATATCTTGGGTTAAATTAGACAATAGGCACTTCAGTTGATGCTAAACATTATGGGTATTGTATAAGTCTGTGGTAGCTGTAAAGGCAAAAAATTTACAGTAACAGTAATGAGTTACAACTCTTGGGTCTACAGTCTCCAAGTTTCCAAGGATATTATTTTTTCTTATTTATTTCATCATCCCACAAGAGCTTTTTATGGTGACTGCGAGTAAGATTGAATTTATTTTCACAGATCCTGTACACTTCGCTATACTTAGTGCTTAGTGGTATTAGAAGACAGAATATGGTGGATAGTTTTTGGTTTAATGCTAATGTAAAAAAAAAAAAATCCAAAATCTAGCATCTCTGTTTACATTTTAAATAAACAGAATATGAAGCTAAACTTCTCTATATTAACATTTTTAACCAGTGTCAGTTTTGGTGGTCTGATGCAGAGGTAGATGTGAAATGTTTGCAGGCCTGCTCTCTGCAACTGTAGTTTAATATTAGAGGTCAAATCTAAATTTTTACCTAAAATAACTTATCTCAATCTTTAAAAGCTTTAGAAAAAGACCCTGACTGGTACTGAGAACAATGACATTTCACATTTTTCTTTTTTTTTTTTCTTTTCTTTTTTTTTTCCTTTCCTTTTAGTCCGATTTGGCTATGTTTCTTCCTTTAAGTAAACCTCTTGCAGTCTACTGCTGCGTGTCCTGCTCAAGNTTTTTTTTTTCTTTTTTTTTTTTTAGGAATCAGATGGAAAAGCTTTAATTTTTTGGTCTCCTTCAGAATTTAGTGTGCCAATCTTTCCTCACTCCTCAGGGTTTCTTTCATTCTGTTGGACAACTCTGCAGCATTTGGACAAGATCATATGCCTGGTGGGAGATTCTTTAAATATCTAACTGATTAGGAATACAGAACAATTAACATTTTGCTAAGATTTTACTTCCATCTCGGTCCTGAATTCTTTATAAAATAATCAGAATAATAGCATCTGGATATGCCAAGATAAGCCTCCACAAACATGATGTTTTTATCCTAAAAACCCAAGTGCAGATACATGCCTTGTTGTCTCACACAACTAGAGATTGAGTGCTCTGTGGATAAAAACCTGAAAACCCCTAGGTTGTATGGCTTTTGGCGTTGGGTTGACACATTATTTGTTTTCTTTTACAGCCAAGGACACTTCTCTCCATTTTGAACACCAGAAGAAATATGCCAACAGAGCCTTGAATTTGTGTTAGCCTTGAGAGAGGATTTATCCCCCAAACCAATGGAACAACCTCAGAGCCTGGATGCACAGAAATCTCTGTGCCCGTTGCCAATGTAAAATTAGTCTCACTTGAAATTTCTTGTTCTCGAGCGAGTTAATTGCACACAGACTGTGAAAACTTGCAGCTCAGGGTAAAACTGAGTGTCAAACACCAAACTGTTGAAATTTCGCTCAGAGTGCCAGCAATCCAGTTTAGCAATCAGCCAGGAGCAAAGAAACGAGGCTTTAATCCTGGTCTCAACCTGTCATCATCCAGTGGACAGAGCAGTGCCAGAGCAGGGAGGAGCATCTGTGAGAAAACAGTGTCTCAGAGCTGTCACAGAGGTGATGTCAGCCCTGGCCTTGGGGACAAGGCTGTCCCCTCTCCAGCTCCTCCTCAACAGCCCACCTCCTCAAATGTGTCCCTGCCTTCTCTCAAGATAGAAGGATACCAGACGTGAGAACCATTGGTGTGCTTCTGTTCTATTCTGTAGGAGGGATGCCACTTGAAAGAGAAAATTGGTATTATGCAGTTGGTTTTCAGGCTCATTTCAAACAGGATACAGCTTTAAAAATAAAGGGGGTCTTTGTGTGCATGATTCCAAAGTGTTTTCTTTAGAAGGGAAGGAGTTTGGTTTTGTTTTCACTTTCTACTTGCTTTGAAAACTGAGCTGAACAAATAATTGTGAAACCTAAAGCCATCCCCCAAATTACATATATATGTACGTGTTTATACACATATATGTGCATGCATGATATTGTATTAACACTCCACAAGAATAATTTATTGTTCCTTACATGGACTAGAAGAAACAACACCTCAATATAACACTTCCAGGCTTCAAACCAATACCTAAAGGCTTCAACACTCTTGCAGATTAGACAGCAATCAGTTTGGGGTGAAGTGCAGGAGAGCACAGAAGGCTTTGCAGATACTGCCTGAGCCGTGTTGCAGCGCTGTGCAGGAGTCAGAGTGGACACTCAGGCTTTGCATGCTTCTCCCTGAGTTCCAGTTATACCCTCCACCTCCCACCTCCCATCAATGGGTCCTTTGACAAGGTCCCAGCCACAGCTCTCAGATACGTGCGAGCACAAGTGGGAGACAGAAAGTCTGAGCTCAGTTTGGAGGGGCTTATCCATCTGGCAGACAGCCTCACTCTGATGGTAAATCGGCTCACACTTGGCCAGCAACCCCGGGGGCGAGATGCCAAAGCACAGAGGATGTTTCCCCAGCAGCACACATGCTGATGGCTGCTCGTAGTCTTTCCATTTGCAGCTCTTCAGTTGTTTCATGTCTCTCGAGAAGAGCTCCCACAGCTGCCTTGTCCTCCTAGAAGCAGGATGCTTGACTGACACTGGGTTATGCTGCAGGAGAATTGATTGCAGTTTCCTGGCATAGAGTTTCTGGGTTTCGTCAGTTTAAAGTGAAACATATGCTTATGGTGCCATCCTTTCTTTTTGTCTTTAAATTTCAAGACAAAATTGTTCTGCCTGGTCAGCCCTACAAATCCCTTTATTTTGAATCTACCTTTCTCTATACTCACCTTGCACGAGCAGCACTTCAAACCACGCTGCTTAAACTGTTGATTAAATAAAAGGAGTTTTGGACTGGAGTTCTAGTTACCCACAAACACAAAAAACATTACTGCAATGTGTAAGTGAAGGAATTTTTGGTGTCTCATTTATTCTTACATATAAACTTCACTTCTTCAAGGTTGCGAGTCAGAATTTAAAGGGCTGGAACTAGTACCAAACCACCGTTTTCCCTTGACACTGAAATGATGTGTTATCTGTAATGCATTGAACATGTAATGACATTAAATTTTATACTATTTCAGGGCTGCCCTACATTATTCATGAAAGGCTGAAATTTCTGATAACATAAGCATGGGCACTGCTCTCATCTTTTCTAATGACACTAACCCTCTGAAGGCAGTAGGGCAACTTCACAGGGTAAAATTTCATATAACTTTGCAGTTTATGGGCCTAAATTATTGTACAAATTGCTAAGTCCATAAAAACAAAGGACAGGAACTTCCAATGACTTTTTATAGTGACCACAGAGCATGGTCAGGATGTGCTGGTGTTACTTGACTAGATTCATCCCAGCTCCCCTGTGCTGAGAGATCCCTCAGTACATCTCTAAAGGAGGTCTCCATGACCTTTTACAGGATGGGACACACACCTGCTGGCAGAGTTTGCATTGTGTAGCCAATCTACAAGAATAGAACTTTGTGGGGCAAATGAAACCTTTCATCCAATATCAGCAACTTCCCACCACCTCCTGTATAAATTGCTGTGACTCTGTTTGTTAAAGTTGCTCTCTGTAGGATTTGGGTAAGTTTATTATAGACAAACACATCCTAAAAATGGTGATAGTAATTAATTTCCCATTGCCTAATATACACTCTGTGGATCACAGCATGATAATAACCCATAAAAATATTCCAAATCCTTTAAAATATTAATATTGACTTTCTAAAAAGCATTTTTTCTCTCAGTCTTGGTTATTAACCATTGCTGTGACTTCCTGCATTATTTCATGAAAGGTTGTGCCCCAAACTATCTCTCACTTGTCAGGAAACTCCTATTAATTAAAATATTAAGCAGCGAAAATTTCACAGAAAATAACTATCTTGCTACTCATGCAGGACTGCTTCACCATTAGATTACAAGTTGCAAATAATTGGTAAACTGTGCCAGCATCACTAAACCAGTTCACCCACACTAATCAGACAAACCTCTCATGCATGAGCATGTAGTGTTGATAGATGTAATTCCTGGAACAGACTCAGAAAACAATCATTAACGTGTCAGGTATTTACAAATAGCTCCATTCAACAGCAGAGAGGAGTGCTTGACTCTGATTCCAAGCTCCAGAGCAAGAAACAAATAAGAAAATGCTGGTTTCACTAAAAATATCACAACATTACAACATTCCATCACCCTTATAATTGTTTTAGGGATTATAGGTACAATTCCCATAACAATGCAAGTTCTTCTCCCTCTGCCTTGGACTTGAGCTATGGGGTTATGTTTGTTTTCTGTAGTAACAGTATGAACTCTGACAGCCTAAATCTGATTGATCCTGACCCCAAGAACTACTTTGGTGATTGAAAACAATTCAGAGCACAGCATCATGGTTTTTTTCTCTCCCCCTTTTTTTTTTTCTGCATGGGTTGTTTTGTGGTTAACCAAAATATTTGCCCTGCTCCAGAAGGAAGGAGCACACAGATGAGTTGCTGCCATGACATCTTGTCTAGGCAGCTGAGATGCTTTGGGAAAACACCTGTGATGAAGTACATGTTGTGCTTGTGAGCTCTGCCAAAGTAAACCTTTAATCCCTGTGAACACTGCACTGCTCAGTCCTTTCTTCTTTCCCATTTCTTACTACCAGATCCCTTTTCTTCAAATCATAGCATAAAATGTAAAGGTGCACTTAACCTCAATGCAGCTCTCTAGGCAGGACTTGCTGACTCAAAAAAAAAGAAAAAAGAAAAAAAAAAAAGCAATAAACATCCTGTTATTCTTTTGCTGGTTAGCACAAATGAAAACAGCTTGAGCACAGGGTGGTGGCAATGAGCCAGGGCTGTGATACTCTGCAACTGGAAACACTCACTTCTGATGTTCTGAACTTGAGCAACTCTCATTATTGCTGTGTTGTGGCAGCTTCTTGGGCAACTGCTGGGCTTTACAGAGCACATTCCTCTTGCTCTTGTCTGAGGCTGTCATGGGAAAAAAAGTGCTTTTAAGTGAAGGTTTCAGAAGAAGACAAAGGAGTGTCCTCTCCCTACCATGAAAGACTCTTAAGTGGAGAGTGGCAGTGGTTTTTAGCCCTTGAAAACATCCTGGTTTGCATTTTCTGTTGCCTCTGTTCCCGGTAAATGGTGGCTGGGAGCAAACTGATGCACATATGTTCTGGGGACATTTCCTTTCTCATTATCAATACATTTTGTTATTATTAGTTTCATGTAAAACTCATGAATAAAAGTTTTCATCCTGAAAGAAATTTGTTTCCAGCCTCAAGATTCGCAGTTTCTTTGTAAATAATATAAAATGAAAATAAATAATATAAATTTAACTGGCTGATTTTATTTGTGAGGTTAAATAAAAAAGGAAGATGTAAGGGCTTCGGATATAAAGAAACCCTTTTTCATCTGTTTGTAAAAGGGACCCAGTTAGAGTTCTGTCATGATTTCACCCATTGCATATAGCATTTTAGGCTGCATTTTAGTGATGCTGTAGCTCCAGAGGCTTTTGCTCTGACCCCCTCAGTCTGCTCATCTTCTGCACCATTTTACTTGCTGGTGTAGACATGGCAAATTTTATATAAACCCCAGAATTTCAGGACAAACATATATGTCTGAAAAATGATCATATTATCCCAGCCAGGTTTGAGACTGGATTAGAGCCTGGAGTTTTGATTACAAGGTCAGCTCATAATAATTTGTGTGCTTGGATAGGAAGGACCTAACCAACACAAATATTTTGGTTTAGGAGAAAAAAATCAAGGTTTTTTTACCTTTGTGTACCAATGAATATTTGCTCCCCTCTCTGATGCCAGTTATGATAAAAGTTATGCCAGTTAAGATGGAAGTTTCATCTTTCAAATGAAACAAAAATTCACAAAAAAAGGAAGTTTTGGTTTCCCATGCACCCATAGCTATAAATCTCTGATCACCCTCAATGCCTGATACAAGTTGGAACACAGTTATCATGGTACACATGATGAAGTCCTGCACTTGTCATTCCATTAAAAATACCTTGTGCATGTGCATGACCTCATGAAGATAATTTATCAAAGGAAAACAAAATGGATTTTTATTCATTTTAGAAATGATGTACAAACTTAGCATCAGTATATCAAAAACCCAGCTTGTAAAGCCCTTTCAGTATGAAGGAGGAAGTGGAGTTTTATGCCTGAGGAATAGTTATAATTATGAACAAAGACCAATTTTCACATTTATTACCAAATTTTATGCACAATTATCCTTCAGTTATGCAAAGGTATTTTTTCTAATGACACGAACAGCCTCAGTCTTGGCCAAACATGATCCTGATCTTAACATGAATACTCTGAGACATTACCTTTGATTTCAGGATAGCCGGCCCTGAAAATTTCACCACCACTGAAAAATTCATTTATTTATTACAGTTAAAAAAAAAATCCAAAACTAAGTGAAAATGTGATTTCAAAATAACATAAAACTTTCAGGCTGCATGCTTGCAGGGTCATGTTAGAGCCACGGTCACTGATGTGGTTCAAAGGCTACCAACATTAAACTGCCAGCAACAGCCAACCATCCAGCCAAATCTGACTACAAATCCATGTATTTCTGCTGTATTGTTTAAGGAAATATAACTCAAGGGTGAAAAAGAGTTCTTGGAAGGATTTTAAACCAGAGCCACACATCCAGGGTCGTTGCCAAATAACTTTCAGGCAGCCCCTCCCCTGAGTGCACAGGACATTTATCATTGCCCTTGCTAAAAAAGCCTGAGCCTGCAAAATGCCAACACAAACCTAAACAAAGGATGAATGAAAAATTACCATTAAAGGCAGGAGGTTTAAATTATGGAAATGTGTATCATTTGTTTTGATCGTGATGATGACAAAATGTGGGTTTAAGAGGTTGCTCTTGCAAATAGTAACAATAAATGAACGAAGCATCAAGCGTAAGTGCCAAAGAAAGAAAACAGTGATATCCAACAGAGGCGAATGCTTCAGGAGGAAAGAACTTTCCTTGGAAGAGCTGAGAGATGTGATGGCTGCAGAATGCATAAGGACAAACGAAGTCTTTCTGCCTAACTCCTCAGGTATAGCCCCCTGCAAAAATGTTAAATAAATCCACAAAGCCAGATGCAGGTCTAGTTTCACAGAGGAGAGAGCTCCCTCTGACACTGAGATGGCCCCCGTGCTGCTCGAAATGTTTTCTTTGCTCCTTCTTCATGCTGTGGCTGTAAAAATTAGTATTCGGTGCAGTGCTGGCTCAAGTGTGGAGCAGTCAGTTTTGGGGAGGGATGGTTAGGAGAAAATGGGTGCAAGAATGTGTGTGACACCATGGTGCTTGAGTACAATAATTGAAGGAAGAACGTATGGGGTCCAAGGGAAGCACTGGCTAAAATGGTATTAAAAATGGACGTAGGCAGGTGTTAAAACACTTAGCTGGATTTGCAATTAGACGTAGCATTTGGAGGAATTTTAGCAAAGTTCCAAAAGCAACGCTAATGTCTTTAATTTTAAAAAAATTCCCCAAATCTAATAGCTCAAATAAGTTCCAGAAAGAGCCTGGAGAGGTTAATAAAAAACATCTCCTCATGAAGTCCTCTTCAGGACATTTCCAGATTAGAAATTTTTCTTTGTAAATGGTTAGAATTGCCTACAGGAATGTCCCATTCTCTCCCAAAACTCAGGCTTTTTAGTCATTGTACATATGTACACCTCCTATACACACCCCTGTACACATAGAATGTATGTAATATATATGTACTGTAGCAGTGCACACCCTAGATATACTGCTTTATATAAACATATGTAGAAAAAATATATTTTCCTGTCGAACATACATTTTACCAGGTCAGTGAAAGGAGAGGAAGTATAATTGAAGTGCTCTGCTTTTTATAGTAGCAATTAATGGAAGAGATATCAAGAAACTATGTACTGTGGATTACAGTAATGCACAGCATTTAATAATGAATGAGAATTAACGATGTCAAAATAACTTCTAGTATTCAGCAACAAATGACATCCCTATAAACTTGTATTATTTATGGGCATGATCTTAAATAATATGCTGCTGTTAATTTTCCTGTCATAAAGGACTGTTTTTGTTTCTATTTTACACATTAGACATACCTTCCATTGATTTGTTAAAAAAAAAAAAAGAAAGTTCTATCGCTTAATAAAGCATAAACATCCAAAGATGAAGAAAATGGATAGACAAGGTTTTTTTGCTTTGGCTTTGGAGAATTTTGCTGTAACTCGGCAACAGATTTTGTGGGTGTTTTTCTCACAAACACTCACCTAATCACAGGAACATACTTGCACTTTGTCTACGGGTATATAATGCTGTACATGCTGTCTTTAATAAACATTAATAGCAGCTGCCTCCAGTGCTAACTGCCGCACTTACTGAAAATTATAGATGTTATGGTTATACACTTTGATGAAAGGTGTCCCTGCCTATGGGAGGTGGGTTGGAACTACATCATCTTTATTGTCCCTTCCAACCCAAGCAATTCTCTCATTCTATTATGTTGTGATAAGCAGTTTGCTGCAATGAGATGGGTTTATATACTTGTATTAACAAATGCACCAAAAAAATATAAACCTAAGACTTTATCCAAAGCTTTATCTGAGCCATTTCCCCCCCACTTTGAGGACAGAGAAAGATATTTTGCAGATATTGGCTTGTACAAGTGAGTAATGTCTAAAACAAAGATAGAGCTGCTTGGATCAATTTTAAATGATCATGTACGTCATTGCTGTATAGACAAGAAAGCACAGAAACTTCAACATGTGAACAAAAAAATAGCCTCAGAAAGAAGATTTAGCACATACAGAGAAAAAAATGTCAAAGTTTAGATTGAGAAAATGGTAGATTAACAACATTATAGTAGTCAATCCTCTTGCATACCCCCTTGAGGAAGCATTTTTGCCAACAAAAACATGTTTCTTTTGGGCAACATATTGTGGAATGAGGCAATGGCTCCACTTTAGGACTGCATTTTCAGAAAAGCACGAGGTAACAAAGCTCAAGCTCATGCTCTGACCTATTTCACACTGAGAACTTTGTGTTATGAAGCATGGGGAGAGCTGCCCCCTCTGTGCCTGTCTCAAAAGTGTTTATAAACACAGCAGATCCCTCTAGACCATGGCTGCTACTGCTGTGCTTTCAGTGCAGCCACAGTCCCAACCTGCCAGCTCCATGCTCCTTCAAAAAGGCCTGGCAGCCATCAAGAGTTGAATCATCCCAGTCCAGAGTAAACATAAATTTGGAAGGTTTCAGGCAAAAAAAAAAAAAAAAAAACCCAACAAAAACCAAAACTCAAACAACAAAAACAACCAACTAAAAAAAACAAACCAAGTCAAGACTGAACAAAACCAACCAACGAAGCTCCAACCTGAACTTTTGTATTCTTCAATGGATTCAATGGATTTCAAGTGGATTTTTCTTTTCCCCAAACTGGAGCTATTTTTAAATCTTATTTCCTCAGCTTTCAGAAACAGAGCAAAATCTCTCCTTTCGTACCTACAAATTAAAGTTGCTTCCTCTTTATTTGCACAAGCCACCAAACCATTCCTATGTTCCTTATGCTTCAAAAAGTTCAGCTTGCACGAGGAGCTGTTATATCTGGGTTACATCAAGTAATGTTCACTCCGGTTCACAGACAGCTATTTCCTTGCCAAGTTCTATATTATTAATCCCTTGGTAAGCTGAAAGGAAAAATATCTGGTTCTGAACTACTCATAAAATGAAGAAGGGAAATCCACTCTTGTGGGAGCAGGGAGGGGGGAGTAAAAATCTAATCTGTGGAA
Organism: Grantiella picta; assembly: GCA_013397955.1. Taxonomy (NCBI): domain Eukaryota; kingdom Metazoa; phylum Chordata; class Aves; order Passeriformes; family Meliphagidae; genus Grantiella; species Grantiella picta. Next base: position 204,971 of record VZRM01009107.1, on the reverse strand, counting down.
TTTTAGCTGTACTTATGAGCAGTGCTGTTTAAAGTAAAAGAATAAGAAAGGGTTCAAGTAAATTTCAGCTCCAAATAAATACAATTAATTAAAATATTTACAAGATGGGTGTTTTTAACATAGCTTCTAGATAATTTCTAATATGAAAACGCTAGGGTAACTCCAGACTCACTCACGTGTCTTAAAAATTTAATTTGCTCCAGATATGATAGCTATTACCTTTCCCCTACATATTGTAAAATTTAATAACTAAACTTCTCTGGCTCAATCAGCATAAAACTGACGTAGATGTATGTGGAAACAATTTGCCTCAGGTGAAGATATTCCAATACAGGCGTGGAAAAACTGCTTTGTGTGCACACTTGCACTTTATGACAGGAGGTAACGCTTGCCATGTCAGCCCCATCACTGCTGATCTCCAGGCACAGGATCTTCACAGGCAGTCACAGAGATCACTATCTGCATTTCCCTCCCTGGATAACCCAAAATGAGAATCTTGTGTGGAGTTTATATATAATATTTTACTTTCCTTCTGAAAACGTTTGTAAGAGTTACCCATAGGGCAAACATGTTCTCGATAGTGAATTTATGAGCATTTTTATGTACAAGCTAGGAAACAAGTGACAGTTGAATAAAATGACGTTTCATTGGTGCTCACTTCCATCAGAAGCCGAAGTGATCCATGCTGGCAGGGGTAATTAATGTTTAATTACCATCTCAGCATGCTGGTGAGTGCAATAGCACTTGGCATAGCCCCAGGCAAAACCTTTCTCACTTGGCATTAACCAGCAGCTTGAGCTGCACTCAAGCCAAAGACAAACCACCTATTCAGCTGCCTGGACAGTTAGCTCCAGTGGGCTAAGTGAAAATTCAGGTTTAAACGCTGGAATACAGCACTCTAATGTGTAGGGTTTCAAGAAGAGTTCATTTTTCCTGGCATTTACTTTTCTTCCATGTTATTCCACTCCCTCAGGAAATCTCTCAAATATCCTTTGGTGTGAGCAATATCTCTACCAAAGCATTAGCAAAAAAAATCTTTGCAATAAATGGTCTACCAGAATATTGAGGATAATCCTTTCAGGGTGTTTTTACATGGTACTTAGTAACAACAGTTGGACCAGCTATATTGAAAAAATGGCCAGATGCACAGGATTGCATTTCATCCATGTTCCCATTGCTATGATCCTCCAAGCCCCATGTGTAAATACATTAACTTATGCCTTAAAAAAAATCAGTAAAGCTTTTTAACATGCTGGGTTGTTTTTGCCATGTGCTGTTTTTTTGTTGGAAAGAAAACACCATCCGTTTTTTAATAGAAAAGAAAAATAACCTCAAACACTACTCAGGCAGCCAAATCCCTAAGACTGAACCATGTTTTGAAACCTGATTCCACATCTCCCTGCACACACACAATATGTTATTTTCATTGTCACAACAGACTGCTAAAGCATCCATTTCAATAAAAGATGAATTTTCCAGATTTCAAAACTCTGTGTGAACCACTACCAAGACAGAAATATGGCAGCATCCCCATGGGGAGGATGATTAAACCTTCACGCTGAGGTGAATGCTATGCAAATTTAAGATATCAGGGAGGTGTGGTGCAACTTGAGGAGGTCCTCAAATAATCTGAATTCCACATCGTAAGTCCTAATCATAAACAAAATACAATAAAATACTATGTGGATATTAGCCACAGGTTCCTCTTCAGGCAGCCCTTCTGCTGAGCATGTCTTTTCCTTCATTCTTAGCAGAATATGTCCTTAATGATTATGAGAGCAATTTTTTCAAGGTTTTATTGGATCCTAATAAAAGAAAAGTTCTTTCAGAAGCCTTAAGCCTATAGTGTACAAAAAAAAAAAAAAAAAAAAAAGGTGCAACAAGAGAAAAAAAGCGTAAAAGGGGGAAAAATGGACAGCAATTATGCAGTCAACTTGAGCTGATGATAGATTTTTATAAAAGCAGCTTCACTAAGACATATGAGTTAAGCCTGTTTGACCTGGTTATGGGTAACAAATTCTGCACAGTATAAGTAATATTTTGTGTTTGGATACTCCTCCTGTATCTTCTGCTTCTGCTGTCTTTTACATACAGCATCGAGATGATTCACTCCATAGGAAATGCCTTTTTTTCTCCCCTGACAAGATCTAAAGCTGAGGTTTCTTGTAGATTTTGTTTTATACCACATTTATATGGAATTATGTTTACGTATGAGCTCAAATGAAATATTCTGACCTAGCTCATTCACATTTGAAGAGCAGGATGTGGGGCTGTGACAGAAAAAATGGCAACAGCAACCCCATACCCAGTGCTACATGGCAAAGGTGAGAGGTTCTCGGCAAGGTGTGCTTCAGAAATCACTAAAAAATAAAAATCACAAACTAAACCAGAAAAACCTTTCTCCAACTCCGAGATAGCATTCACACTATCTGACAACCATTTAAGTTTCCTGGAATATGCTCTGCTTTGCTCACAGGATAAATGCATGTCATGAGGGAGATTCCCAATAACCAACACAGTTATTGTTTCATTTGCCTTACAAGCTATAGCTCCTTAATGAGAAGAAAATATAAGAGAAAAAGAATGATGCTGGTATGGATTGACAGAGACTGGAAAGATTGATGTCTGAAGACATTTTGGGATGCCTGGGGGGGTAGGGCGCAGGTGAACTGCCCCACAGACTCTGTCCCAGCCTGGCAGTGGTGCCAATCACAGGCAAACCACAGGCAATGCTCCACTCTGCCCTGACCCAGCTGCTGAGTGGCCAAATGACCAGAAGTCCAACCTGTGGCAAGCGCAGACCTTTGCCATGAGAATTTTTTCTCTTCTTCTTCCTGTGTTTTATAAACAAAGATAAAGTTTGGATGTTATTGAAACGGTCTCTGGAGACAAGGGCGGTTCAGGCCTGGCCAATCAGCTTAGGGGGAGGTTTTGGACTGACCCAATCCGGGTGATCTTTGAAAGTGTATATAAGTTGGAATTAATTAATAAAATTAGAATTTACCTCTGGACCCCAGGAGCTGGTAGCCATATGTGTGCTTTTCTGTAACTTTTCTGTCTTTCTCTTTCTTTTTCTTCTAATTCCCTCTTCTTGGAACATTTTGAGTAACACAACATCGAATGGGTTTAAGGTCTGCTGAGTCAAATGGGCCAAGTGAATGCTCTGAGAAGTGTTTTATGTTGATTGGATGTTGTACTAAATCTTTTACCAAAGTTTCCTGACTTTCTAAAGTTTGCCAGAAAAGTTGTTTTGACCTCCTGAGAATATCTGGTTGGTATTTCCCCCATGCATCCTACTCAGAGTTACAAAACCCCTTCCAAAAGTCTCATCGAGTGAGTTGTTGGGGCCTTAAAATGGATGTTATTTGTTCATTCAACAGCAAAACCACCCTTTTCTCTCCAGTCTCTATCTTTTACATGCTACATCCTGTCTTTTACATCCTTCCCTGGCTTATCCATAAATGGCTTAGGGTGCAAAATTTGAAGCCATGTAAAATCTAACTTTCTCAGTGGAGTTTAAAAATGCCTATCTGATTAAATTGTGCTCTTGAAACAGTTGTTACTGTACCAAAAAACAAAAAACCAACCAGCCAAACAAACAAAAAAAACCAAACCAAACCAAACCAAACCAAACCAAACCAAACCAAAAACCAAAACCAAAACCAAACAAATTCCAAAACTATTAAATACAAGGAATACATGCACAGGTCTGTGCTAAGAGAGGACAGATGCATCTTATACGTAATATGTAAATCCATGTTTTCCAAACATAAAGTCATAGGATGGGTCTGAAAGAACCACTTGGAAGAGTTCTGCAACTGAATGATGGGAAAACAACATCATTGATTACTTATATGCGTGAAAAGATTCCCATTGCGTGTAACTGTTATTTATCCAAGCCATTTTTCAAAAGCTGTCATTACATTGCCACATGCTTAACCTACAGGGATGGAAAGGTGAGATGAAATAATTGTCTCCTTCCTCTGACTTCCTTTCAGTCAGAATTGCCCAACTCCACGTGTTGGCATGGGGAATGCCTGAGACTTAGCTCTGGGCACAGATGAGCTCTCTGGCTGCTCAGCCCACTGCCCTGCTCAGCAGCAGCAACAAAACCTCTCTGCCAATCATTCCAGAGTGGTTGTCAGATTCAAATCTGGCAGAATTTATGGTATATCACGATTTTCCACTGGAAATATTATTGTGTAGGAACTTAATGTGGGGGTGGAGACATCAAACAGTTCTGTGTCACTTCAAAGGCGCGGTAGGTGATTTTCAAAAAGTGTCAATGTGCTTGGAAGTTTCCTGTTCCAAAAATAATCTTCAGCCCTGTAGCTATAACAGCAAGATGTTTAATAGTGAAATTCACATAAATTATTGCTTTAATAAATTATGTGAAAATGTGAAAACGCTTGTGTGTTTCATCTTTGAAAAATTTTACTACCCTTATGTTTAATGCTGGTTTTTATTAAATTAGATGTCCTGACAAATCGAAAACGTTCCAGGAATATTTTCTTTTTTTGTTTACACCACAGGAAAAGTCAAAAGCGTCCAAAAGGAAGAAAGAAAAAAACAAACCACTGCTGTCAGTAATCCCCTACTGTGCTTGTGACGTCTTTGAGAAGCAGGATTTTATTACTTCTATTTGTCTTCAGGTTTTTTGTGGTTCTCTTTTACTCAGTTTTTGGAAGCATATATGATCAAATTGGCTAATAGTACCTCGACTCATAAAAAATCATGATTTTTTATTCCCCCTCTTGTATTTACAGGAAATCTGTTATCAGGATCATAAACTGTGTCTCACTAATGTCGATTTACCTTCCAATGGTTTCCATTTGAACTTTTCAAACAAAACCAGCTGCATCAAATCTAAAAACTTTCTTATCAGAAGCAGATTCTTTTATGAACACTGTAAATGATTCCAATTTGAAGAAAATCTCTCTAAGGAACTGAAAAACATTGTAGCAAATCTACTGCTTCTTTTTCACCCCACCTTTGATCATTTCCCTTGGAGATGTTTATTTGCAACTATTGCATAAAAACCTGATGATTTTTATGTGAATTGTGAAATTAATAGGTGAAAATAGTCAATGCTCCACTTTTACATTGCTTTGTGTAGTTATGTGTAACTTTTTAAACATTAATTACAAATAGTTTTGGAAATTTATAAGCACACTTATTAAAGAACTGAGTTTTCCATCCAAGTAGTTTTAAAAGGGAAATTATAATGACCTCTTGAATGACTGTTAATTTTAAAATTAATAGCCTTGAAATCATTAAATATGTATAAAAAACTTATTCCAACTTTATAGCCAGAAATATAGGCATGTGAAATGTATCTGTATTGATTAATTTAAATAGAGTTTAATTTAGAAAGTTAAGCTTTCTAGGGAAACAGGTTATTTTAAAAAACAAAGGTGGTAAAGGTGTTAAAATTTAAGCATTCAAGGTAAAATTTTCTCAACAAAAAAGGAGAGTGCAAATACACTGACTATACATTTAACCAACCCTTTAACTATTTCCAAGACCAGCCTGTTAGCAAAGTACATCGATAAATAGTTAACTAGCACAGAGTTAAACTCCTGACAGAGGGGAAAGGTTCTTCCCTTCTGTGTGAATATAGAGATTTCCAATCTTCTTCAACCTTTCTTCTATAAATTTGTAAGGAATTTGTAATTTATAATATATTTATAATAATTTATAATAAGTTTATAATATATTTGTTTATATTTATATTTATATATTATTAATTTATAAATTTATAACGTATTATGAATTACGAATTTATAATATATTTATATATATTGCCCCAGCCCTCAGCTCACTTGTATTCTTACAAAAATAGCTCTCATTACACAAGGGTAATTAGAAGAAAATAAAATTTCCCTCGGCCAACTTTCTAATGGCTCTATATATTAAATAGGACCTGCAGATCCCATGGGAATGGATATATTAACATATTTCAGGGAGATCCAGCCATTCATAGGCATTCCCAAAGAAAATGTATCTACAACAATTGTGGTTTATAGAGTCTTCTCCATCATGCTTTCCATTTTCCCGTTCTTTAGTTTTTAAAATAGTCAAAATTAATTTTTGGAACATTCTGGCTTCTTGTTGGTCATCACATTGGCTGAGGGAGGATAGAAAGAATTTACATAACTAAAATAGCCAGAATTACACCCTTGGAGGAGCTTCAAAGGGAGTTCTCTGAGGATGCAATGTGATGCAATAAAGCAGTTACTTAACAGGAATAAAAATATTCAGTCATTGTATAAAATACAGCTATGAAGAAGTAGGAAAGGGTAGAAAAAAATCTTCATTAGTGGTTTGGTTGCTCTTTTTTTGTTTATTCCTTTTATTGTTTTAGTTTTTTGTTTTTCTTAAAGGTGAGGAATTCCTTCTTTTAGGCATGATCTATCTTCACAAAGGAGAGCATTGCAGTAATTCAATTATAAAGGGAAAGGGAATAAGCTGAAGTTACAGACTGAAATCATGAAAGAGAAAGCAGGAGAAATAATGGATTTGAGAAAGGAAAGAAGATTTTGAGGTTTTGTGACACTGCAAAGGCCTACCTAGCATGAAAATTTCCAGACAAGTGATTTGACTGAACAAGCAAATTTAGTAGTAGAAAAATTAGACAGGAGAATATTGTCATCCCAGGAACTTTACTGTGATCATTGCAAGGTCAGGGCAATACACGGCACATTTGCCAAACTGTACACAAATTTGAAGTGGAAAACCAGTTTATATAGTGGTTTTACAGTTTTATCAGTGCTGTGAAATCACTGTCAGAACTGCACAGAGAAAATGCTAAAAGTTCATACAACACTGTCATTCATTTAACCTCTTTGAGGAATGACTTAGGGGGAAAAACAGAGAATTTAGTTTAATCTTGAGTTCTCCTGTAATGTATTCATATTGAATCTCTCTACTGATTTAATTTCCTATTTCTTCAGCATGGATTCAATATAGTAAATATTTAAATCAGCACTTTGTAATATGTTCACTAAAAATGAAGCTGTAGAATATTTGGCAAGGGAAAAATATACTTCTGGATAAACACCACCTACATGTCCCACTCACACATCCCATTGAATTCAGGCAACTAAACTGAATTCACAGTGAAAGTAAATTTCATATTTTCAACTAAATAAATAGGACATGAGAATAGCCTAGAAGAGAAACAGCCAGTATACACCTAGATGGACCCTCTGAGATACAAATTATTTTTATCACTTAGAGCTGAGGTCTTATATTCCTTCTGAGGAATTTATTATTATTTAGATATTTCATAGCTTGTCTAATCAGAGAGAGAAGTCTAAGCACTTAAAATCATTCACTCTTAAAAGTTATTTGGCTTATTATGAAAGATGTATTTGACAAATATATTTAATTCAGCTTCTGAAATACAAGTAAAATCATCATTATAATAGCAACATATATTCTTATTTTGGAAAAATTAATGCAGACACTAAGACTACAATAGGATTTCCAGATAAAAATCCAATAACATGTAACTTTAGGCACAACAAAAAAATTGTTAATTTCCTGAATCAAAAAAACCGCACCTGTGGATTTTGACACACAGCCTACAAGGAGCACATTGGTGCTCTATCATTTATAGTCATCTGTACAGATGGCTGAGAGGAGTAGCAATTTTCCCATTTGTTTACTTGCTTTTTACTCAAATGACAGTCTTGGCAAAAATTTCTCTTGCCAAGTAATTTTCATGAGAATGTTTTCTCCACAAAATAAATATTTTCTATAGGTTTTGTCTCTAACAATGCCCACGACAGAGGTAGCTTGCTCAGAACGCCTTGAACATCAGTACAGAAGTTGACATCAAAAGAACAGTTAAATTATGGCTCTGAGAAAAAACTACAAAGCTCAGTCAGGCTTTTGGAAAAAAACAAATTTTCAGTTTTCCCTTTCCAAAAAGCACGATGGCTCAACTTCTCTTCCTGACTAGGAGCAACACCAACACAACTCAGGGAAGAGAAATTCTGCATTTTCAATATGATTAATCTCTGATTGTGAGAATAAAAAGAAGCATTGTTTCATCTGGGGTGTTGGCCATTTATTTTATTTATCAGTCTCTGCAGAGTGATTTAGCTTTAATTTATTCTTTTTCTGCTTATCTGCAGTTGAGTTTTTTCTGATCCCATGTTGTGAAGAAGGTTGAGGACAAATTCTAGTTTCCTTGCAGTTGGAAAAATGTCTTTTTTTTTTTCCTCATCGCTTTAGAAATAGATGGAGAGCAAAACAGAGGGAAAAAGGCATTGTGCATGAAATTATCTTTCTGGGGGTGGGGGCAGCAGGGGCATGGGGGGAAGAACATGTTGTGGTGGTGGGTGGTGTTTGTTTGCCTTTATTTTTACAAAAGAACAGTCAACATGCTGCTTTCAAGAATAAAATAATATTTTTGATATGCCCTGTGATGGAGTCAAATCTGCACCACAGCCTCCTCCCTCTCTCCTCTTGCTGCAGGGAAGATCATGCTCCATGGGCTGGTGTTACAGCCTGCCTCTGAAGGTGGGGTAACTCAGGTTCCTGCTAAAACAGCCCTTGGAGCAGATTAGAGTGAAATTACACTGAATGACTGGGGTGTGTGTGAGTGTGGCAGGACGCTCCCTCCTCCCCCTCCTCTCTCTCCCTGATCGCTGGCCGGAGATGGATGGCTCAGATTAAGGGAATAGCTTGATCCGGGCTATCTATGCTGGCGTCTGGAAGTCAAGGTGAGACACTGAGAGAATGTGAAGAATTTCTTTTGTGACCGCAATTACACACTCTTTTTCTTATAAAAAACACCATGAAATCTCAGCACAAGTAGAGGCTTTCTACATGGACATTGGAGCATGAAGTAAAGTCTTCTCCTCAAGGTTTGGACGCAGCCCTGTGGTTACTTCTTGCAAGATTGAGTGAGGAATCCTAATGTATTCTAGCTTCAAAATTGGATTTGGTAAGACCATTGGTTTTCTAAATTGTGTTATTCCAGCTAACTTATAGGTACCTTTCTTAACTTGCATTTTCAGCTATTTTATAGCTCGAGCAAGCATTTCTTAACTTGCATTATAGTTCAAGCAAGCATTTCTTAACTTGCATTTTTTGAACTATTTTTATAATTCAAGCAAGCTTTTACCCCATAATTGCATTTTAGCTATTATAGCATTGCAATTATGCATTCATTGTGTGTATATGTATGTCAATCTGTTCTGTGTTTGTATGTTTGTTATGTTCTGTGTCTAATAAATGGTATTTTTAGACTAATCGGCCAAATATCAAAGATCCTTGCGAACAGGACTAAGTCTTGGGGAGCTAACTACCTTAAAGCCCGGCAAACTGCAAAAACTCATAAAGCTCCTGTCTCCCATGCAAGACAGTGAGTGTGTCTGTATAATGTATATTTTAGAACAATTTGATTGCAATATAAAGGAGTATGTAGCCATTTTGGTTATTATAGATAGTAATAAGACAATATAGTATGAAAATATCGCTTAATAAAATGTATAAGGAAAAGAAAGAAAGAGAAAGAAAGGATAAAGGTAGATAGTGGAGAGGAAAATAGTGGAGGAGAAAGATATCCCCATCCATGGATCCAAGACTTGGTTGTAGCAATTCAGGTGTCTGTTGGTTGAAGTGGTGGTCACTGTCTTGATCCGTCAGGGTGGGGGAAACCCACGAAACAAAGAGTTCAACAGGTGAATTTGTGCTCAGGTCCGGGTGGGAATGCCCAGGCACCTCCCCTGGGGGCAGTATTAACCCTGTGGATCGTGCCCAGCCCTCTGATGGAACCCCACAGAAACCAGTCTGGGGTGCTTCAGTGGTCACTGGTGGTCACAGACGCCATCTGTCCCACAGCTTGGGGGGTACCTTGGTTTGACTGGTGACACAGGTAGGAACAGTTGCTTCCTATCCCAGTTTGCCACAGGGGGAATTTTGGTCTGGATGGGTTAACCAGGATGTGCTACCCAGATCTCCCTGCTGCAAATCCCTCCCTTCGGTGATTAACAAAGGTTTCTGCTGGGATGGCTTTTTTTGTGGTAAGTTTCTTCTTTGAAACTCCTTATTCTTCTTGGGCAGTGTTTGAGACAGGCAACTGGACCCTTTAGCCCCTTTACAGATGGGGCTGCAGAGTCTCTTCTCTTGCAGGTCTAATGAAGCACCAGTCTCAGTTCCTCAAGTCACACTTAACTAGTTACACAATTTTTAACAATAGTGAGCACATCACTGTGTGCTGTTGTGTCTTCACTGTCCTCTGAAAAGGAAGAGGAAGACACTGCAGAGAGGAGGAATAAGCCGCAGAGAAAACACACCAGATCTCTAGCTAGGTCACACTGGAAATTAAAAAATATTTTTTGTAAGATGAGCTCACAGCACTTTCCAAACCGTTCAAGATTCTCGACCCTTCCAAATGTGGGAAAGCATTAACAGAAAAATTGATCACAAGTAAACCAGAAGTAAATTAAAGGCTTTTTTCTCATTTTTTCTCCCTAACAGCTAAAACATATTTTTATTATTTACATTGCTGCTCCTGCTAAGAAACCTACTCCCACACATTCTTTCTAACTTATCAGGCTCCTGTGTAAATAATAGTCCTGCTGGCTTTGCTGTAACACTGTCTTTTAAATGTTGGAAGCACTCTGGAAAGAGCAGGAAAAGCTGTGAGCTGAGGAAAAAGTCTCAATTACAAGGCATACTTTGGCAAGTGTCAATGCAACGAACATGTGGTAAACATTGACCTGGCCAAGCTAACCACTGCTTGCTTTGTCAGAAAATACTGTGGTAGGAATCACTTGTTTCAGTGGGGCCCTTGCAAGACTCAGCAATTTGCAGTTTATCTGAAGCCCAATATGTAAAAAAATTAAATGTTTCTGCATAAGTTGAAAGGGGTTTTTTTAACAGGAAGCTGTAATTCTTTTTTCAAGATTGGAAACGCTGGCAAATGCATATTTCCATTTTCAGGGGCTGTTATCTCCGTCTGAAGGAAAAAAGATTGATGATTCCCAATTAGCTTTGTAATGTATTTTTAAAAGTGTAATTACTCATGCCAGTGTTTATTTTGGTCCTTCAGAGTTCATACAAATGCCAAGGAGTACTCAATGGGACCTGACATTGAACAGCAAGTGGACAATCATTTGGGACACAAACAATTCCTGGAGAAGTGTCAAGGAAGTAGACACCAATTGCTAATTTTTACTTTCTTCTGGAGAAAGTATATTCTTTTTTGAGAAGAACTAGAAAAACCAGTACAACAAATTACTAGCACATGGAGAAACCCAAACTGGCTTTACTAAGCTTGGTTATAGTGTCACATGGTGGAATGGGCTTGAATATCAGAAATAGCACAGTGTCTGGGCTAGGTTATCCCTCTAGAACAGTTCAAAAGTTGTAATCTCAATGGTTTGGGGTATCAAAAACTCAACAGATGCTTTTTGGGAAGGTCGATTGAGATCTTGAAGTTCCTTTCAATAAGGGAGCCCCTGGGAACTTTGCCCAAGCCAATGAGAAAATAACTGAAGATCAGAGAATCACAGAATCGTTCCAGTTGAAAAAGAAACTTCAGTATCATCAAGTCTAATCATTAACCCAGCATTGTCAAGTCTACCACTAAACTATGTCCATAAAAACCATATCTACCCTTTCAAATCTTTCAAATACCTCCAGGGATTCTAAATGCTAAATTCTAAAAAGATCATGGTTTTCTGCCCATTTTAAATTAATCAGCATGACAGAAATCTTCATCTGAATATGAAAAGTATATGAAGCTTCCTTGTGCTGTCTCCCTGTATTTTGTTGAATGAGGATTTTGTTTAAGTGAATTTTGTTTCATGAATTATGATATTTAGGGCTATAGGCTGAGCAAGTAGTGTATTGGCATTTCCTGACAGTGACAAGAAATGAATGGACATCTACTGCAATAAAGACACAACTTAATGAAGATAACTTGGGACATAATGGAAAGCTTTGATTTTCATCAAGAAAATATTGTTCATTAAAAAAAATCTCCAGATTAACTTCTTTGGGATTGACATATTCAGCAAGTGAAATGTTATTTCTAAGCCATATATTCACATCCTAGCCTACAAAAACATATGGATGTAGTTATTACCAAGCTGGAGCTGCTTTTAAATTATAGTAAATTATTCTGCGTTCATTCTCCATTTTGTTTTAACATAAATGACTTATTTCCTCTCTTTGGCATAAACGAATTCTCAAGTCTGGAAAAGCTCTCCTAAAATGCCAAGATAAACATAAGAAAAATCACATGCTTCCATTTGCCCCCTCCAGCTGTTTCTTGGCTGCTCTGAACTGGAGTCCTGATGGTGACAGGATATGCGTGTTGTGTCATACAACCAGCTTAAAGAACCTCTTCAAGAGTAGAAAATAAGATTATTCAAGAAAACAGAAATAAAACTGACTACACAGATCAAAGCATTTCTAATTTTCCCAGAAATATGCAAAGTCTACATCAGCATGCATGCTTAGGTACAATATATTTTAGAGGTTAAGTGCATAGAGTTTAATTACAGAAGTTTGAAGCTAAATTATTAGTATGGAAAATAGAGAAATAGATGAGAAATGTTCCCCAGTGCCACTGACATTAGCTCAGTTGGTTAGCTGTGATTGATAATACTAAGATTGTGAGTTCAATCTATCTATGGGCCATTCACTTAAAAACTGGATTTGATGATCCTTGTGGGTGTCCTCCAAATCAGAATATTCTGTGATTTTCTTATTAGCAGCCCTGAATCAGCTCTCATGTAGATCATCAAGGTGATACTACTAAAACAACCTGCCTAGGTGAAAGAAGCTTCTCCAAACAAAATCCTTCACTTGCTTGCGCTAATTATAATTGCATTCCCAAAAAATGTTTTAAGAGTGTTCTCGAGACTAACTGTGGAGCTCCACCACTTCGTATCAGCTCTGGCAAAGGCTCCAGGAGTTTGCATTGGAGAAGGGAAGATTATCAGTAATTTCTCCAATAAACACATAGTTGGGACACATTGTGCCTCCTCGCTGCTAGCTAATGCTTGCTGTTTTGTCAAATGTGTCAATTGAATTAGTCACGGAAATAATTTGTTGTAGTATTATCTGGGAACTGGCTCAAATTCAGCATGTAAGGCATAATACTACATGTATATATATCTACCTACATCTGTAGATAGATATATAGATGCACCTGTTTGGTACTCATCTTTGCTCACTCTCTTTATGGAATTGCAAGTCAGGATCACCTGTTTTACTGTCAGAATGCCCACGTTAGTTTTCCATTTAAAAGCCAAGTGTTTCACCTCAATGAGAAAATATTTGTAGTATCAAAACCAGACACTTGTAACAAGTTCTTTCTTACAAAAAATGAGACAATTTTAGATCTCTGTCTGGTTTTCTTTCTGACATACAGCTTACTATTCCTTCACCTATATAATCATACAGATTTGGGCTCTGAGTAGCTTCGCCTAGTGGAAGCTGTCCCTGCTTGTCTGTGGCTGAATTTTTTTCATGTTTTGTCACACACAGTTCAGAACATCTGCTAGGCCTGTGGAAATATCTGAGACAAGCTGAGATTTCAGCCTGAATGGAAGTAAGCTCCAAAGCAGAGTGGTAATCTGGTAATGATCAATAAAGAAACACTAGCTAAAGTCAAATTAGTGAACAACTCTGGTCAGAAAGACTCACACAGTGAAAAACAGCCAAAGGAGAGAAGCAATTTTAGAAAGATACTGGAAATTAAAAATGAATCCCCATAAAAAGTCAAATGGAAATATCTTTCCATTTTGACCAAGTTTATCACACAGCCAGAATGTTCTGAGAGAGCTTTAGACAGTTTACAATAAAATGAGCCAATTTTCTATAAGAATACACTTTTTCCATGATTCTACATTTAAGATCATTCACACAGCTGCCAGCAAAAAAATCTCCAAGTGGCAAGATATTCCAAGTAAGCATTTAAATACTGCTTGAATTAGTTTTGAATTATGACCACACGACAGCATTGCCATGCTTGAGATCCACAGCCTTATACATGGAATCAAATCTAGCCGACCTGAGAACAAGTCTCTAGGACTACTACACATATGTTCATATGTTTATCGTGCCATAAAGACTCTGTCATCTGAGTCTGCCAGAGGAAGAAATGTGATTTACTAAAGTCGTGTTTGGTAATAACGCTGAAAGGCCTTGGGGGATATAAAGACAATCTTTAGCTGAGGGCCCATGTAAAAATGGTGAAAACCAGATATCTACAGATCATTGAAACTGATAGGAGAGAGAAAAGGCAGACAGCCTTTCCTTCAGCCAACCTTCTCTCCTGTCAGAACAATATTGCTGCTCCAGCTCTCCCTGCAGTACATTATATCCCTCCGAGGAGCTAGAGGAATACCACATTTCACAGTCAGACCCAGAGCAGTCCAGAGGCTGTTTGTGGACCTTTAAGCTTTCATTATTTTCTAAGCCATACAATAGCTGTAATTCCCCTGAAGTGGTTTTGAAAAGGGTTTGGATAAAACTGGCGGTATGAGAGTGTTCGTAACTCACATTTTCTTGGTGTACAGGGAGGACATCGGGATGGTGAAGCAGATGCTCCCATTTAGTTCATGTAGTTAGTTATGATAGTACAAACCACAACGCTTACAGTGCTAAACTAGCTACAAGCAGATGTTTGTGACTAGAGTCATCCTTTTATTTAAAAACAAGCTAGTGGAACGTACGTGCAGAACTTGTTGATTTAAAAATTTGAAAACAAAGAAAGATCACAACATATTCTCATTACAAAATGCTTTCCAATCTGAACTGACATCAATGGCAATGTCGTCATTAATGACTAGAGGGTGAGTTTCCAAAAGAATGGCGATGTCACCACCTAGACTAGAACAAGAGACAGCTGTAATTTTGCTCTAATGTCTCTCTGCCCCTCATCTGCTGTTTACCCTACAGAAAGTCTCTCATACTGAAATCTTATTGGACTTACTTTGAAATGCAATATTAATTACTACACTTTTGTATCATGGTGAGTGCACCAATTAAATAAAACAGCACTGAACTTTTCTTTCTTAAGAAATGTTTGTCATCTCCTAACAATCTCACTACAACCCATGTACTCTTTTGATTTGCTCTAAATATTATTTCCATGCTTTTTATAAGATGCAGATGTTAGACTAATGGTTCAGAGTGTTTCGAACTGGCTCTCCATTCCCCAGCAATTATTAAAATATTTGAGCCACATTTGATACATTTAAATGTCCTGAAACCTCATATGAGTTGGGAAAGTTTGTTGGTTTTTATTACCTCTTAAGTTTTCCTTCTTCATCTCCTTTCAAAACTCATGATGAACATGATCTGTAAACTTGCTTATTGTCCTAGATTCATCCCTCACCTAATTTTTTTTTTTTTTTTTTGTTATTTTTCCTTCAGAAAAATGGAGGAGATCCTGCTAAACAGAAGCATTTCTACAGTGGTGTATTTTCCTTTACAGTGAACAAAACATCTCAACTTTTAAACCACCACTGTTCAACTACATTTACTTGTTTAAAATCCTGTGAATTTAGCTCGTTGCTCTTTAGGAGCTCTCAGGACAGCTTAACAAGTGACAACTAGTAATTTGAGATGCTGTGAGCTGGCTTTGTGCTTCTGAGATGCACATGGCTTTGGACACCCTAGTGTTTTGCAGGGAAAAGTCAGCAAAATCACTTCTGAAATGAGATCAGGACCTTGGAGGCAATTAGTAGAACAAACTCGTGTTGTGTCTCATAGGCTCAGTTGTTATCACGGTTGAGGAGGGGGAAAAGAGGATTTCAGTTTTTGTTTCAAATTCGGTAAAACTTGGACCAAAAATGTGAATGAGTTGAGTGATGGAGCAGTAAGATGAATCTACAGGAGGAATGGATCCCCTGACTGATCTGTTTTGACAGCTCCAGTTTTATAAATATGTTTGAAACCTTCTTTACAAATATTATATTGCTTTTAAGGCAGGACAGCATTAGTGTTGGTTTTGATTGGTCTCGTTTTTTGATAGCAGGGGGCACGGAGGTGGATTCTGTGAGAAGATGCTGGAAGCTTCCATCATGTCCAGCAGAGCCAATCCCTGTTGGCTCTGAGGATGGACATGCTGCTGGCCAAGGCTGGGCCAATCAGAGATGGTGGTAACACCTCTGTGATAACATATTTATGGAGAAATTGAAAACAAAGTGAGGGACATAGAGGTTTTTTCCTAGCCAGAGAAGGAGGAGGAGGTGAGAACATGTGAGGGAACAACGTGGAGACACCAAGGTCAGTGAAGGAGTGGGAAGAGGTGATNTGGAGACACCAAGGTCAGTGAAGGGAGGAGGTGATTCCTCTGCTGGCTGTGGTGAAGACCATGGTGGAGCAGTTGTCCCCCTGCAGCCCATGGGGTCCAGGGGGGATGCAGAGATCACCCACAGCCCGTGGGGAGGTGCCCACGCTGGAGTGGGTGGGTGTCTGGAGGAGGCTGTGATCCCGTGGGAGACCCCTTGGAGAGAGAGAACCCTTGATTGCAGGCTGGAGCAGCCTGGCCTTGGAGGAGTGCAGCCCGTGGATGAGGGAGGCACAGCGCAGCAGTTTGGGAGGACTGACTGCCCGTGGGAGGAGCTCATGTTGAGGCAGTTTGGGGAGGACTGCTGCTCGTGAGATTGGAAGCTGGCTGGAGAAGTTCATGGAGAGCTGTCTCCTGTGGGAAGGGATCCCATGGTCTCGCAGGGCAGCAGCTTCTCTCCCTGGGCAGCAGAAGAAGCTCTCTCCCTTGGATGACGAACTGACCCCATTCCCTGTCTCCCTGCACTGTCAGTGAGGCGGAAGGAGGGATTGGGGAAAGAGCTGTTTTTAAGGGCTTATTTTGCTTCTCATTACCCTGCTCTGACTCTGTTAGTAGTAAATTCACTTTGTACCTCTAAGCTGAGCCCGGTTTGCCCTTGGAGTGTTTTCTCCCAGTCCTTATCTCGACTCATTAACCTTTCATTAAATTTTCTTTCCTCTGCCCATGTGGCAGGGGAGGGTCAGTGAGTGGCTTTTGTGGCTGCCTGGCATCTGACCAATGTCAAACCACAACAGCTTCTAAGCTGCAATACTAATGGCGATTAAATAATAAATAGTCTGTGCTGCAAAGGCTCAGATGTTCTCTGGAGAGAACAGAGCACTTTGCTCCATCTTCTCCTCTGAATAAATCACAGAGGCTTCTCCCAGGCTTCATGGATGTGACAGCAGTCAAGAGGGGCTGCTCAACCACCCTTTGAACAAACAAGAATTGAAGTTTACCACTAAAAAGCAGTTTAAATTTGTACCTAAGGAAAATAAAATAATCAAATAATCTCTTTAGTTATTCTTGCCTGTGAACTCTGATCTTCAACCCTTCAAGTCCCTCATAACAAGCAGAAACCCGAATTTCCCCTCCTCCAAAAGTTATCAATAAATCTCCCTCAATCTAATTGAGATTTGTTTATCTACTCCAACAGGAGAATCAAAGCCCCAGTGTGCAGGAACAGACTCTATTTCCAGCTCCCATCCACGGGACTCAGACAGATTCAGAATAGAAACAGAAGCAGCTGGAGTACTGAAAAAGTGATCTGCTTCTAAACCCAAGGAATATACTCACTTCTGCATCAAAAGACACATTCAGGGGTTCCATGTAATTTGAAAACCAGGTTACCTCATCCCCACACTAAGATCACCAGCTCTTTGGCAATATTTTTTTCCTTTTTCTTTTGGTTTTTCATTTTTTAGATGAGGAGTGGGGTGATGGGAGCTAAAAAAAGAAAGATTATTCTCATCCTGTACTCTCCTCTAACTAAGTTAACATTAACTTCATTTTTTTTAAGTCCCCACTCTTCCTGATTTACTATTTTTCTTTCTACCTGATTTATTTTCCAGACGGAGAACTGTAGAAGGCAGACCATTTTTCAGCATGGTGTCTTATTTCCTGCTGGGTTATTTTGTCTGTCCAAGGAGCCATTAGAGAAGAGAACACAAAAATGGATTTATGTTGCTGTTTGTACCTGAAGAAGAAACATATAGCCACACATGAGGGTTTTTGGGTTTTTCTTTTTCTCCAAAAGCTTTCACTAAAGATTTCACAGGAGGCAACATGCTTTACAGCTATGTTAGTAACAGGCATTGCCTTCAGCAGGGTGTAGAAAATATCTGTATTTTCTCTTTCTGTCCTCCACTCCTGCAACATGCCTGGCAGGGCATCTTACACACACACACACACGCTTCACACCTTAATTTATTTATTTTTTTTTTTTATTCTTTATTTATTTATGATTATTCTGACATCTTCATCGATAATAATAGAGTTTTACATAAGCAGCAATGATGTTAAATAATCCCAGTGAAAGCTATAGCAGATAGTTTCATAAGATGTAGGTAGTATCCATTCCTTTCCTAGTGAAATTGCCCCAAAACTTGGTAACCTTCCAAAGAAAAGACGGGAGACAAGCTGGAGAAACAGGAGACAGAGAGAAGCAGTAGGAGAATAAAGACAATGCCATAAGATGTAGAACCTTCTTCATTTGCCCCAAAGACCTCCATCATGTTCTGATCTTCTTCATTAATATGAGATTTAGTACCAGGAGCTTCGTCCACTGAAAAGTTAAAACATACTGCATTAGTCTATGAAAAATACCAGGAATTAATATATGGAGATGTGATATGTTTAAGTTGAGCTTTAGAAAAATAGGCATTTGTGTGAATGCATTTCAGTGGCAAAATCTTCTTCAAAGCATGGTGACACCACTGTCAACTTGCTCTTGTGGGTAATGCCGCTGGCTTTTTGGCTATTCAGTCAGTAAAAAGGGAGAGAAATTCTCAATTTATGAGTTACTTCTATATAGAAGACCATGTAATTAATTAAAATACCATTGTTTGTGAATGAAAACAACGTATCATGACAGTTGCTGTGGCTCTGAGTAGAACTACACACCAGTCCATGGAATTAAAAAGCAATTGCATTGTTTTCCAAATGTTTCCTATTGATTTACTCAGGACTTCGATGAAAGCAGGATTTGAACTACAGCTGTGAGGAATTTATGATCTTGGGCAATGTTTCATGTGAAGAGGTTTATGAGATTAGGCAGCAAATATCTCATTTTGAGTTAGCTTGGGGATAATATGTTCCTAGATTTTTCAAACTGGGATGTGATAGAAGATTAATATATTCAGTTTTTTATTTCCTCCAAAACTTAGGAGTTTCCTCCTATCTTAGGAGTTACTCCAATATTTAAATATTAATTACTGTTACATAAATCTATAATCATTACATTATTAATTATAATTTAATATTAGGACAGCTTTGTACATTCCATTCTTGGAAAAAATCCTGATTATTCCTACAAAAAACTAAATTCATTTTGTCTTCTCTATGTCAAATGCTTGAATTCAATAATGCAGCCACATCTTTGTCAGATTTCTTTGTGCAGAACTGTCCTAATGAGATAGTTGCCACAGCTGTATGAGCAAGATTAGGGAGTTTAGAAGAAGGACAGCGAAAATTATATTGGATTTCTGGCATGTGAATAAGTATAATTATACTAAGTCTTATATAGTGCAAATACAGTATAATTTAATATATAATTCATATGATATATAATGCTATAAGTATACTANAAATATTTTTAAAAAATATATGCTACACATCAGTATAAATATACTGTCAAGTAGATTGTGAACCTTTAAAAACTAACAAAGAGGTATTTAATGCTGATTAATTCCCCTTAATAATGTGGGAAGTTGCTGAATTTGCCATTCAACTTATACTTGCCTTGAATTATTCCAAAAAACAGAGAAACCAATATCAAAGCTTGATGTGGTTTTGAGTACAGCATTTTCTATTTAGCTATTATTTTGACCCCATCTGAACCCACAGAAAGCCCAAAAACAATATTCACAAGCTGGTACAGGAGTTTTACTCTGAATATAAAGATGTTTATTTAATAAATTATATACATTCCTTATGTCTTTTTTCTAAATTAGTCAACTCCTAGGAAAGTTGTAGTGCAAAGATGAAATTGAAATGTAAGAGTGGCATTCTTTCTATGAGTTTTACTGCTACTCATTTGCAAGCAAGGTGTTCAATCACACTGCCTGTATCTCCTATATCACATCGATATAAAAAATCTCTATCACATCGATATAAAAAATCTATATCACATTGACATAAAAGCAGATCAGAGACTGTACTGCAAATTTCACTCATAGCTCCAAAGGGGAAAAAACTGACTCCTTCCAAGCCACTTGTTTTCAAAACAGTATCAGTCCAAGCCTTGTATACAGTTGTGTTCCAAATTTTTTATTATTGTCTCCGGATTATTTGTATCTCATTTCTCCTCCAGACTTGTCAGCTCTCAGCTGTCTCTGTGTCGTGCAGCTGCGCCTACTCATCGTGTCTTAGGAAGAAATATTGCAAAGAACTATGCACATTGCAAAATGAACTCACAAATATTTCATGTACATGCCAGCAGTCAGAAGAAATAGTCCTGTGAGGGTTCCTCTGAGTTAGCACAATTAAATTGCCAGGTTAGATAACGTTTTGAGAACAAAGTGTCCCACAGCTTGTCCTAGTTATAAATCAAAGATTTACAGCCTGTAAAGAGTATTTAGGTCAGAACCACAAACGCCTGTCAAGCTGTAGTGATGGAGCTGAGAAAACGCGTGGGGATAGAGCAACATGACTATTTTTGCATTTGTGAGTGGGATCTGGAAGTGTTTCCCAATCAGCTCATCTAGATGCAGCAACCTTTGGCTACCTGTTAAAAAGCTGATTAGCCATGAGTTTCCCAGGAGCTCCAGTTCGGCATCTGATCTTTTTTTTTCTATGTAAAAAGAAGATGAAAGTGTGAATTACTAATCCACAGCCATGCAGGCAGTTGGCAGGAGTTAGGTATCTCAACAGAATTTTCCAAGTTCTTCACCCACAGACAAAGCCTACTCAAAAAAGTAAATATAAAAAACACTGCTGCTTTTTAGTTTTCCTCTCTCTCCTCTAAATAAAAAGCCAAAGTTAATGTTCCACAGCTGTCACAGGGCGAAACAACACCAGAAATAACGCAACAAATATGCTAATTTAAAAAAATCCAACAAAAAGCCAAAGCAGAAAATCCCCTAACCAAAAAAATCCAGACTTTGACGCAAACAGGGAAAAACCCAAACAGTAGTAAAAAGATTATCCAAAAATTCAGCAAGCTGCCACTCTGCCCTGGGTGTGGTGTGGTGTGTACAAGAAGGAGAAGCAAGCAGATAGCTGCAAAAACCAGAATGCTGGAAAACAATTCCTTTCATCTGCTTGTTAAAAATTCTCTCACAGTGAAGTTCAGACTACCAACAGCAAGCAATTTACCCTGAATTATTCAGCTACCCTGTCACAGATTTAAAAGGAACATAAAATAGAAGCCAAATAATTGATCTATTCTCAGCCTGCTGGGGACAGGCAAGATTTCTTTCACTTTTAACTTTTCATTCCATCAAGGCAGCATTGAATGAAGATGCAATGGAGAAATGGCCTGTTTATGCTTACATTTCCATTTCCATTTCCATTTCCATTTCCATTTCCATTTAATGAAATAATAAAATAAAATAAAATATAAAATAAAATAAAATAAAATAAAATAGATAAAAGTTTTTCATCTCAGAGAGATGTGTTTGAAAAGCTTCACGTATCATGTGAGGACAAAATCCTCATCTCTCCTCAACAAATACATATACTGCATTAAAACTGCAGTTTTCCACCATGGGCCTTCACACACAGCAAAAATCTTGGTTTAGAATTCATTGCTGAATGGATGTTCATTTATATTGTCCTTAATTTCAACATCTTAATTACTACCACTGCATTTTACTATCATATTTTTCTTTCACGTGTGTAATTTCAGGGGTCAGCTTTCCAAAACAGTTCAACATGTGAACGCAGAGTCAAGATTCCAATTAAGTGAATGACTCAGACTGCATAAAAATAACATTAAATTCCCTGCAGTTTAAACAGAGAACCACCCCAAAGTATTTTGATGTACAAGGGAGCAAAGCAAAAATCCCAAACAAAACCAACAGGACTAATGGAAGAAGTAATATACCTGAAATCTCCATGCTCCCTGTACTTCCCAAACATACATGGGGAGCTAATAGCACCCCATTCATTCCCTTAAGAGCTGGATTGATGATCCTTGTGGGTGCCTGCCAACTCAGAATATTCTGTGATTTGTACTTTTATACACCAAATATACCAAATATACCAAAAAATACCAAAAAACCCACACAAAATGAAGGGACAACCAGGCAGCCACGAGGTAATCACATTTTATATAACAAGATGCAGACACAATCACACAAACCTGATATTTCATGGAATCATAGAACCATTAAGGTTGGGAAAAAACCTCTAAGATCATCAAGCCCAACCGTTTACCCAGCAGTGCTAAGTCAACCATGAAGCCATTCCTCATCCCTACTGAACCTGCCAATGGTGGTGATTCCATCACCTCCCTGGGCAGCCTATTCCAGTGTCTTACAACCCTCTCAGTGAAGAAATTTGGGATATTTGCCAGCATTTAACAAACTCACTTGAAAGTTCTGTGATTTGTCACTCAGGCACCAAGAAGATTTATCTGCTTTTTCTGTCACTTGTGAGAGAAAAGCTTCAGCAGGAAGGAAAATTAACACCACAAAGGCACCCTAAATTTTGCTGTAAGTGCCTTTAATTTAAATTTTCACACACTGAGTGATCACAGCCCAAGCCCTCACTGGTGGAATTTGGAGTTGCCAAGCCAAAACCCTGCTGACCCCATGTTCCTATAGGCTGGGTGAGAGGCACCAGGCTGCAAATACAGTCACAGAGCCCTGCAAATGTTTCTCCTGGGCAGCAGGAAGGCATTCACTTTGGAGCAGAGAGCAGTTATTTATAAAGGAAATGAAAAGAGCTGCTACTGTATGCCTCCAGCTGAGGTTTCATTTTCTTCATTATGCTCCCTGATAGTTGGGGTGACCCTGAGGTGTTATTTCAGCTTATCCTGTCTAAATCAGAAGGTACTGCTGAGAGCTGGAGTCCCTGTGGTACCTGTTCAGAGAGCTTTCTTGAGTCTCTGTCCAAAATTTAAAGTGCTTCCCCAGGCAAGCAGGGCACAAATTTCCTTCTGTTACCCCTGAGTTACACCCCTGCTTTCCTTAAAGAAGTAAAACCAAAGTGCTCCTGCCCTCCTGGAGTCAACAGCACATGGAAAAGTGACCAATTAATCAATCAGAATCAACAAATGTGGGAGTCATAGTTCACATGAGCAAATTCCAGGGACTTTTTCACAGCCATTCACACTGGTGATATCCCTTCACCTGATTTCAAAGCAGTTCCTGAGGCAGCATATCATACCTGCAGCTTCACATGGGATGCAAAGCACATGCTCAGCTCTCATGAAACAGGCATTGCACACCAACTCCCCCACTAGCCACTGTGTGGGGGCAAAGGCTGTTTTCCAAATATATTTTATCCAATTCCTAATGCTCACTTTATGTAATAATATCTTTTGGCACCCTTTAGAAGGTTTGGCCACCTCTTCTTCTTTTTACCACTTTTTATCCTCCTTCAGGAAGGATAAGAGGAGAATTTTATCCTTCAGGAAGGACAAAAACAGAATTCCAGGATCATAGAATATGCTGAGCTGGAAGGACCCACAAGGATCATCAAGTACAACTGCTGGTCCTGCACAGATCACCCCAAGAATTCCATCATGTGCCTGAGAGCATTGTCCAAGCACTGCTTGAATTCTGCCAGGTTGGTGCTGTGATCTCTTCCCTGGGGAGCTGTTCCAGTGCTCAGTCACTGAAAAACCTTTTCCTGATATCCGATATAAACCTCCCCTGACTCAGCTCCATGCCATCTCCTGTCCCTGGTCACCAGGGTGAAGAGATCAGTACCTGCCCTTCCTTTCCCTTCCTGAGGATGCTGAAGACCACAATGAGGTCTGACCTCAGTCAGAGAAGCTATTATCAGCAGAAAAATGCACAAAAACTTTTTGTGGTGTAGTAATATTGCACTCTAACCCAAATAAATATGTGAGTATTTAAAGGGACTGAAATTATATAGGCAAAACAGGATGAAGAGATCTCTTTCAAGTGTATTAAGAATGAAAAGTGAAAGTGATTAAAAAAACAAGCCAATAGTGATTAAACATGATTAATCTCCAAGTCCTGCTAAAGAAGGTGTTCCTTTAATTTGGATTTTCTCTGATGTAGGAAAACATACTTTTTATAATACAAGATGGTTGGAGTGCATGAACCATCTAATCTGAAGGAAGATGTCACTCCTGTTTAGTGTTAAACACCTTCACTCCTCAGGGAGTGCCTGGATTTCTCCTTTATGTTCAGCAGGGTGACACACAGGTGAGAGGAGGTTTGTGATCCTCAGCTTTATTGGGACTAAGGATGCTCATTCAAGCTGCCCTTGAACAGCACAGACCTGCAGCAGGGACCCTTCAGAGCAATCCTGGCAAGTACACATTATCTCCCTAGCCCTAGGGTTGCTGCCAGACTGTCTCCAAATGCTTCTTTTGCAGTGGTATTTCTACCACCTATTAACAGCTGAAGACCAAATCAGATGGCTTTGGTTTCTGATGCTTTTAATGGCACAGAAATAGTGAAACACACACTACTTTTTCGTTCTCTTAAAGTATGTTCTGCTTCTCTATCCTTCAATCACCTGCAGTGACATCTCAACTCCCTCTTTCCTTCCCAGCTGCTACTACATTCTCCCCACAGCGCTTTTTGATTCATGGATAAAGTGCCTCATTTTCCTGTGTCTTTTCCTCATTTTAAAGCAAAGTGGAATGCAATGCTGCTGTTTTGCTCAGTCCTTGACTGCTGTCTTCTGCTGAGATACACTGGAATGCACAGCTTTTCCTTCTGCCAGTCCACAAGCTTTACAACCTCTTGACTCGTTCAGCAAATAAAAAGAAAAACCCAATTTAACAGCATCAGTCCACGAAGCTGGAAGCCAAACAGAATTAAGTCACGTTTTCTCAGAAATTCGTTGTGTTTTCTCATATTGGTGGAGTTCTACTCCTCTCGGTAAGGATCTCAAATAGTCAATGCAGCATGAATTTCCCCAGAGCAGCCCAGCCCTGCCTTCCCTCAGCCAGCCTCCTTCCCTTCTCCCTGCCATGCTCACCCTCACTCCTGCTCCCTCTCTCTCACACAGAGTCTTCCAGAGGCAAAGTCAGCGAAAAAACAGAGATGACCAAAGCACAGCCTTATCTCCTTGGTCTCCACACCAAGAGCACAGCAGCGTTTCCAGCTTGCTCTGTTCCACAAGCAGATCTGCAGCAGCTCTTTCCCACTCTCACCCCACTCCTGTCAGTGCTACTGCTTGGGCTGTGCAGCTCAGGGTCTGAGTGAGTTTATTCTGAGTGATATCCGGATAAAAACATCTTTCTACATCACACCTGTGCCATTTCTGGGCAGCGATTCGTTTGGTCGTCTCTATTTGACTCCTTGAAAGGTGGGACTGGGGAATTTTGGGATTTTGTCTGGGAGAACTCCCCAGTTACCGTGCCAGGAGGATTTGACTCGTGACGAGTCCCGTGCTAGCTCTGCTCTGAGCTCCATCCACTGCTGCAAGTTTACAGGCTTCAGAGGAAAATTCTCCCTGGACAGATAAGCAGCAAACTGCTTTCCTGTATGCTGCCTTTCCCTCTACAATAAAATCCGAGGGAACTGAAGGACTGGGGAGCTGGAGAAGCCCAGAGAGAGGCAGCTGGGAAGGTGTGAGGACGGCTCAGGGCCTTGGGAAGCTGCAGTGACAAAAAGAGAGGGACCCTCATCCCCTGCAATATTGTTTTGGAGGGGTAAATGATAAGTGACATATGATTTTCAGCTGGGTTTTTTTTTTTTTATTTCCTTGATAATATGACTATTCAAAACGCAGTGTTTCAGATTGAGTGTTTCTTCTCACGCAGCTTTCCGGCAGACTTCGCAGAAGAAAATCCAATTCTCAGGGTAAACCACGCGTTTTCCACTTACAAGTGAACAGTTGTGTTTGTCAGCAACTCCACAAAACTTTCCACATCCTGCAATACAAATAGAGGGAAGCAGGAGGACTGGATGGGTCTGGAGCACTGGCCACAGTGGCTGCTGGGTGCCCTGAAGTGACCTGGCACTTGCAGGGAGGAACAGTCCCACGGGGAGGACTCTGTGTCCCTGGAGAATGATCTGTTTTGAAACTCTAAGCAATACCTCCACACTGCTGGACTATAATGATCTTTTTATAGATAAATGAACGTGTCTTTCTGAGCAGAGTAATCATTAAAGAAGAGCCGCCTAAGAAAAGCCAAAGTCCACTGTCAAGGAAAGATAATAACCCCTAAGTTTAACAGGATTTCTGGAAGACATAGTTTTCAGTGCATTTTTTTTGCTCCAGAAATTTACTTCTCCTCAATAAACTAGTTATTATTTCCTTTTCAGCTATCCAATCAAATGTGACTTAAATCCTCCAGTACCTATTTCTATGAATTTTTCAATGCTTGATATTGAAAATAATTGAAAGTGCTAAGAAAATAATTCAGTCATGTATTAGAGTACAGCAAAACAGTTGTTTACTATACAGCAAAATAAACTGTTCATAGAATTTATTATCTGCATTATTAGAAGAAAAAAAATCCTTCAGTTCTGCATAGGTATCTACCTGAGAGTTGCACTTTAAATGATTTCTAGTGGAAAGCAATATACTAAATAGAGGAACTTCCTTACCTAGGTGTAAGAATTTATTTGCTTAGAGAAATATATGCAATGTTTATTTTTTATAATAACACTTAGAGGCTGCTGCTCTTTATGGGTACTAGGCAAAGTATACAACCTGAGGGAAGACCTTAATTTTGTAAGTGTATTTGATATGTATAGATCTAAGCATTTAGAGTCACACCAGCAAATGGATATCAACAAACAGATATCAAATTTTTCATGCAACTTGATATTATGGTACAGAATGACCCTTCTGTTTCTGGCAGTGGACAAACCTCAGACTCAAATACTCCACTTGAGCATCAAAATAAGTGCAGAAGATGCAAACATTTTAAGTCGAATTTCAGAATTCAGAACTCATTTTTCCTCTTCTCAGTACTGGTGATCAGTCAGTCTTGGATCAAGGGTCAGGTCCTGGATCTGTGATGCATGACCAAGGGTGTTCAGCAGATTAACTCAGCTGAAGCCAGGAAAAATGTTCATGATCTGATCATGGAGCATCAGACTGCATGATTCCAGTCTGGCCTCAGAAAGGGATTGACTGCTCTCATCCGAAACTGACATTTACACCACAGGAAAAACTCTCATTACAAGGAAAACAAGAGAAAAAAGAAAAAAAAAGTTTAGACAACATAGCTGTGGTTGTGAGAGCAGCAGGCAGAGCTGCCTTGAGCTTCCCTTCGCTCCTCCTCGGGAAGTCCCTGTAAATGTGCAAGGTGTGGCACACACAGCATCACTTTTCGGATATTAGGATAAGGCAGGAGCATTTTGCAAGTGCTAGAAGAGAACTCTCGAGCTAATGTAACGCTGAATTAAGGTTTGACTTTTTCCTAATCTCGAACTGGAAGCCATTCATCCAAGCTATGTCTCCTCTCCCCCTCAAAAGGCTGTTCTTATGCTCCCCGCAGTCAGGGGGAAAAGGTACAGCAGTTCATGGAAAAGAGCATTCCTTGCAAGTTTTCCTGCCTGACTGCAGGAAAGTCAGGCTGCAGCTCGTTAGTCACACCCTTACCTTTGCTATCCTTTTTTCAGATGTTGAAATGAGGTCTGAAATAGAGCCTCAGACGCAGACAGCCTGGAGTGGAAAAGTGAAACACTCAAGCTGGAATTTCTTGGTCAGATTCTTGGTCAGATATTGAAGGAGGTATTGCATCTTCAAAAAGTGAAGATTCTTCCTTTTTGATTCTTCCTGGCTAAAAATTAGTTTCACAAGAGTTTGCATAAATAAATTGGAAAACCATTCCTATTACTTCAGAGAAATAAAAATACCAATTATTGCCACATACACAGTAATATCATGACATAATAACAAGTGTTTTCATACTATTTTAAAATATTTCTTCTTCAGAAATTGAATTTCCAAGTTATGTTATTTTTTTCTGTGTGAGATTTAGGCAAAATGGTTATTCTGAACAACCCCATGACACGATGCTGAAAATATGTCAGAAGACTATGGCATGATAAATACATGAATTTACATTTGTAGCTTGATTTTCAGCTTGTTATTGCATTAGCTTTTTTCCACTTTGTGTAAAATACTATCATTCAAAAAATCCCCACTTTGCTGCTAGAAAAAACATTCATAATATTAAAAAATGTTGCTGCAGGCTTGTATTTATGCCAGAAGGAATTTTTTGCACTACACTTATTTTCCTAGAATGGATATTACAGGGATCTTCCACTTACAGTTTCTTTGGTAACATGACTAGCAGAGAAACCTTCTCACCCAGATGATTATTTTTTCATTTGCTTTATATTTTCATTTTTCATCCCAGGCTCTATAAACAGTTCTCCACCCTCTCAACAATGTAAGACTGATGCTGTCTTATTTCCATAATGCAGTTCAGCAGCTCACATTTAAGAACCTGTGCTTTATATTTTTAACTTATGTGGACTAAAAGTGTTTCATCTATATATGAAACAGTACCTTTAAAGAAGTATCTTTGCACATGGGTTTGGTTTTCTTGTTTGTTTGACTTTTTCAGTTCACATTTGGCCAAGAGAAAGAGGACTTCCAACTCCCCCTTTCACACTCAGTCTCACCAAAATCAGCTATAAAATTGCACAATCTCTACTGCACACGTGAACAGAAGAAGACAATTCCCTTTTCTCCTAAGCAATGGATGGGAACAGCCAAGACTCCAGGTCTGGACAAACACTAAATTCCTACTGATGAAACAGAACCACCTCTATTCACTGATGACTTAAGAAGGAGACAAGACAAGGCTGAGGAAAAGGATTTCTGCTATTAAAAGCTCTCCCAGGTTACTTCATTTTTTGGTTTTTTTTTATTTTCTTGACAATATACCCTCCACCCTTCCTTCAGGGTTGCAACTACACTCACTACCTTTCTGGACAAGTTAATCCTTCAGGACGAGAAGTCATTTCCTGCTTCTTTGGAAAATGTATCATTACGGTGTTGATGTAGATAAAATAAATATTCAGTTATTTAAAACAAAAGCACAAAAGGTAAAGCTAATAATTGAATTTTAAAAATTACACCAAGGACATAATTAAGATAAATATTGCCATTCAATCTGCTTTTCTACGATTCTCCTGTCCTGTATGTCCAACCAAGTTGTACATGGATAAATAAAATAAGCCATTTCTCACATGAACCCATGCAAGCTATATTTTCATTGCTAGAAGTCAGTTAAAATTTAGTTTCTAACAGAAATTCATCCTCAGACAGTGCAGCACAACCCACACTTCTGTTCTTCTGTCCATCTGGAGGTCCATTTGGTTCCCAAATGCACCAAGGCTGGGCTACAGCAGCTGGGGGGAAGCACAATAGCTAGTTTTAGCTATTAAACGCTCCAGGTTCTTAGGGCTGCCTTAACTTCCAGAGATTCCACCACTTAGAATGTCAAAGGACAACTGTAAAGCCTATTGCTGACATTCAAGATCAGCTTTTAAGCATGTGAGGAAATTCCTCCTCTGAAAAGGTTTTTACACGTTTGTACACTTCGAGTTCCTTCGTTTCTCTCTCCTTTATTTCTTTTCTCTATTGCTCTCATTTTATTATTCAGAAATGCTGAGATGTTAGAAAAGACGGATCAAGTCAACGCGCCAGGCTAATGTTTAACCTTAAATTTACACCTCACAGATAAAAAGGGACTGTGCTACAGATTTCACAGCTCAGTCCTGCACTTCAGCTTGCCCGGCAGAAGCACCCACAGCACCAGGGCCTCAGTGAATTCCTCCTCAACTCATCCTTAGCTACCTTTTCTTTAACTCCTCAGAACAGAGCTGGATTGGAAAAAATCTTCTGGCTGAACACTCTTTCACTTTACTGTTTGTCATTGCTGAGCTACAGAAAAGCTTCAGCTTTGCTGTCAACAGAGTTAATCTGGTCAGAGCACCAGACAGAGTAAACCAGAATCTTCCAGCAGAGAATTGTGCAGCTGGTGAGATGCCAAACTTTGTCGGTCCAGACGTCAAAAAATTCGTGACTTGGGACTATGTTGTTTTTGCAGCACTATTTTTAGTCTCTGCCAGCATTGGAGTCTTTTTCGCAGTCAAGGAGAGGAAAAAGAAAACTTCAAAGGAGTTTTTGGTGGGTGGTAAGCAGATGACGTGTGGACCCATTGCTTTTTCTTTGACGTCAAGCTTCATGTCAGCAGTAACTGTGCTGGGGACACCCTCTGAGGTTTATCGTTACGGGGCACCCTTTGTGCTCTTCTTCCTTTCCTATACTCTTGTCATCGTTTTTACTGCTGAACTCTTTCTACCTGTTTTTTATCGATCTGGCATCACGAGCACTTATGAGGTAAGTAAAAACCGTAAAATAAAGGCACTATTGTTAGTTATGCATAACTATCATGCATATATGAGAGAAAAATCTTTGACAAGAAGCTTTCTGCAGTGTTTTACAGAACAAATATCTTGATGAATTAATTATTTTTAGAAATCATTTGCGTTATTCTGGACTAGTTATTTATATTGCATTAGTTGAAAACACAAACTAAGGGTCAGAGCTCCTGTTGTGCACGTATAGCACAGAGAGGATATGGGTTTATACATCAGCACCAAATTAAGTTACAGCTGGAAAATGTTTAAGTGTATCCAAATGCTTCTGGTCTTTCAAGTATTCCACGCTGGTTTAGAGAGACAGACTTTAAGAACAACATTCAGCACTGTCCAATTCAAACTTAGTCTAGATATGGTAATTTTGGCCAAGTTACTATAACTAAACAGCTGAGGTGGGAGGAGGAGAAAGAAGGTGGCAGGCCTGTTCCAAAAGTTAAAAAGAAAGAAGAAAAAATAAGTCAGGGCTGGAGAATGAATTCAAGCATTCTCCAGGAAATTAAATTAATGACTTCTGAACTTTGTAGAGTTTTTGCCTGGCATTTTCCCTGGAACACATTATTTTCTTCATAATGCAGTTCAGTAGCAGCCCTTATAACCTACACATCCACAGGGCAGCTACTGAGCATTTGGGATGGCCTCTAACTCACTTCAATCAACTGCTGAAGGTTTGGTTGCTCCTCTCTGGGCAGTTTCAACTAAGCAAGAATTGGATGAAGAAACTGGGTTAGTTCACAAGGCCTGACAGGAAGGTCACTCATGCTCACTGAGCACTAACCTAAGGAAGGGCTTTGGTCAAACAGGTCTGCCTGTTTGGAATATTTGGAAATATTTTCAGATCAGTGAAGAGTAAGAGTGACCATTGCTGCAAGCTGTTGCATTTTGTAGTTTGTTTTGATCCAAGATCAGAGAATTAATTACCTTTTGTCATCTGAACCACCAAAGCTGTCATGGTAGACAGAGACCCTTCAAGCGTGCTGGAAAGGTGACTGTTGGCTTCATGAATTGTTCTAAGGAATAGGTCAAGTCACATAAATTAGCTATGTATTTATATGGCAGACTGTGGGGTTTATTATGGGAGAAACTCAAGATGAGCATAAGCAAAATCAAGATGCTTTGGCAGTAGGTAGTACACAGCCTAGAGACTTGTAAAAGAGAGAAAACTTGCGCAGCCCATGCCTGGTGTCTGCTGGGGAGCACCTGGGACTATGGCCTGAGAAGAGACCCACAGCAGCCTGTAGGGTGGCTGAGAGACTCTGCAGAGACCCCAAATGGTGATTCAGCCTTAAAACCTATTTTGTGTCTAGAGATCCACTCACCTCTGCAGCTCCTTTGAAGGTGGCAACACCTCACTCACATCCTTGAACCTGGAAGTCTATAAAATGCCCCCTTTTGCCTTTCCATATTGGTGACCAGCAGATTTGGCTTTAGACTGAGAAGAAACAGCTGGGAAAGCCAGCTTAGCTCAGGCACTAGAAAACTCCATGCTGCTGCTTCACCATTTGCTCCACCTCCACTTCTGTCACTGCTGGAGCCAATGCCTAATTTCTGCTAGACACGAGCTCAAGTTTTGTCCTGTATTGTTGGAATATACTTTCATTTGAAGTTTAGATTTCCTTGCAACTCCTGGGCTCTTCCAGTTATTCCTGGCACAGAGCAGGTATTGATAACTGCTACCCGATATGGAGCTCCAAGTACACGGCACAGACGAGAAGAGTTCTTAAATGTAATTGTCACTGTGTGTAATGACAATCCTGCTCTCCTCATTACCACTCCTAGCAGCAGTGCCAGCTGCCAGCAAGTTTACTTGTGCAGCAAGGTGTTACTGAGGGCAAACAGGAGGGTGACATCCGTGTCACAGATGCTTTGTGTGCATTTTACTGAGATTACACTTTTTCCTAGTATTTGGAGTTAAGATTTAACAAGATTGTGCGTCTTGCTGCAACACTGATCTACATCCTGCAGACGGTAAGAAAACAATCTTTTTTTATGCTAATTTCACTCCAATCTGATTTTCACAGACCGGTCTCACATGGCACATTTTTTATAATGAGATGTTTTAATGAGTACTCTTTCTTTCTTAGTTTTTCCACTGGAACTATGAATGCCAAAAAGAAAGCATGATCACATTTCTAACTTTCTAACTTCCCTGACTTTTCCTCTGTTGAATATTAAGAACACCATTTTAGTTTTCTTTGACCCTTGGTTGCTGTGCTTTACTCTCACAGCATATTCTTGGTCTTGTGTTCGTTTGAAGCCTCTCTCTTCCCAAACAAGTGGATTCTGTCTTTCTGGAGGAGCTGGTCAAGATTTCTGGGTACATTTAATTACCCATTTATGACACTTAATTACCCATTTATGACATTTATGAGGTGAAGCTATCCTATTTGAAATCTGTTGCTTCAGTCACTTTTGAGATCTTCTGTGGTCACTGCTGTGACCATCTCAAAAGGTTATGTTAGTTGTGTATTTGATGGAAAAATGGGATTTGATGGGAGATTAGGAGACTTTTTTTTCTGCAGTAATTCCATTTTAGTAGTTCCCAAACCCTTGGCAATGAACCTGAATGCTTCTTGACTGTGCTGCTTTGTTTCTCCATCGGCTCTCTCAGATCTTACATGTAAAGGGTATTCAGCAAGTTACTTTGAAAGGGGTTGAATGGAAAAATGAAAGTTTAATTTCTAAGATCAATGCAACTTTATTTCTATATTAATATTTATGTTTTCTGGAGATACCCTCTTTCTATTTCATGAAGATACTTTGTCATCTATTCATCTTAGCAATGGAGAAATAAGTAGTACAAAGACAGGTAATGGTCCTTCTGTCAGAAAGGAATTAAACACAAGATTTTCATTTTTAAGGGCTGAAACAGAAAACCATATGCAATACAAGCTGGTTTAAAGAAACCTCTAGATCTGGTATTTTGCTCAGAGCCCTACTCTAAACAGAAGCCTTATCACTGAGCATTCAAATACGTAATTTTTTATGGACTTTTTCTCCTTCAGGTCCTTTACACAGGAATAGTGGTCTATGCTCCATCCCTGGCACTCAACCAAGGTGAGTTCCTGTGCTGCACTACACTGCTACCCCAAATAACCACTCCACAAGGATTGCTTGAGCAAACAAAGCGAGGGAAACCGACAAAGAAGACAAAACCTCCTCAAAGGTTCTATCAGAAGGTTTTTGCCTTCACCTTGCAGCTCTGCATTTCTGGCTGCCCAGATCCCTCTCACACCCAGACATCAGCAGGAGCCTCGTGGTTGCTCTCCTGCTCTCCTTTCCCCTCAGTGACCACCCAAAGAGACCTGAAGCAAACAATTTCCCAACCTCCTGACAAAGTTCACAGTGCAAGCTGATGATCCAAGACCACACTCTGTACTTTGATTCCCTCCATCCCTGTCTCTTGCATTCAGGTTTCCACGGGCATAACTTTTCCCCAGAGTCAGAGATGAATTCTGTTCTGCTGTGTGTCCCCAGATTTCTTCAATTAATATTTGCAAACCAGGCATAGAGCATCCATCACCAGAGATGGGATTTGTATTTTACTGCCATAGTGCACAAGGAATCATCATGGTCCAAATCCTGATTTCACCAAAACTGGCTGGGAAGAGATTGTGAGGCTCTTTTCATTGCTCCTTATCTGAGCTGCATTCAGTTTGTTCAATCCCACTGCTCACACAGCTCCAAATTTCCTTCTTCAGCTGAATTCCATTTGAAAGTTCTCATTCATCATTACACTATACTATCTTTGCTAATAAGACAACCTTTACAGATAGTTTTGCCCTCCCAGACTATGACTGGTGGGTGAGATTTCACTATCAGCCAAACTAAAATTTGTGCATCTTGTGCAAAGAGACTTTGCGAAGCAAAATGAACACAAAAATTTGTTTTATTGAGTCACTTTTTAGCATTAAATCATTCTTAGATGCAGGTAATGGAATTTACTTAGGGTTTGGAGTTTTTTTGCCTTAGGATTTTTTGGGAATCTCTGAAGAACTTGGTTTCTCAAGAGAAAGTTCTGGACTAAGAACAGAAGGACACATTGCTTACAAAGCTGTGTCTCATCAGAATGATATTTTTGCTTCATGCAAGTATTCTTATGTGTTATTTTTCCTTGAAAGTTAGTTAATTTCAATTTGAAACAACAATGCAAAAGAGTATCCAGAAGTTCTAAAAAACTTGAACAATCCAGCAAGGCTCCTAATAGACACAAAAGATTAATATTAATAATTACTCCTATCCTTCTAGAACTAAAGATTTTCAGCTTTTCTGCTACCTTCCAGAAGACTTACCTCCATTTCGCTAACAATTTTGTTTTCTTTGGTGTCACAGTCACTGGATTTGACCTCTGGGGCTCTGTGGCTGCAACAGGAATTGTCTGCACTTTCTATTGCACTCTGGTATGTAACAGGCATAACTGAACTGTTGGGATATAGATGGTTAATTCAAACTGTCAGAGAAGGATGGCTCCTGTGGAGAACACAGAGATAAAGTTCTGCTACACTCTGTGTTATAAGAAAGTCTATTTGGAGGGGGAAAAAATCCTCACTAATCCTCTGCTGTATTTCTCAGGGTTTAAACCAGGTATCTTGGGACAGAGTCCGGATAAGGAGGCAATAAGCTCCCACTGTCACCTTTTGAGAAGATAGTTCTTCTTTTACAAATTATAGGCTGGGAAACACTGTAATGAAAATTGTGCTCAATAACTAAATGCTACAACCTAGAAAGTACAATCAACAGCTCAGAGAGCTTTACTTTTGAGTGGAAGCTACATGAGGCTCCAAATTCCAAAACAGATATACTGTACAGATATTTGCAGTGGAGCAGCAGAGCCCTGGGGCTCAGGAAAAAAATTGCCATTCTCATTGCCACTAATTTTTTTTTTTCAATGTATCGCTCCACTCTGGTTGAAAACACTTGTTATGTGCTCTAGTACTGATTTGATCAAATATGAAAGTAGCTAAGGAAGAAAGCTGAATGGCAAACATTCTGGAGTTATTTTTCTGCGTTAGGCTAATTGTGGCCACCGAGCTCTGAGATTGTTCAGAGTCCTATGGGATCCAGGAACAGGCCAGAACTCCCTAAGCTTTAATTCCACACCACAATATGTTCTTCAAATGCATATGGAGGAGGCAGAAAAAAAGCATTTAACTGAAAGTCAAATATTCTCCTGTTCCTGTGGACAGACTATTTAGGATGAGAAATTTTTTGACCTTCAAAAATACACACTTTGTGGGAGAATGCAGAGTCCTGTTTTGTTAGGTGCTATACATACAGCTCATGGGCTGTCAAAATAAGGAGTCCTCCTACATCTTCCAGTACTTGAGCAAGAGGAAAGAAGACGGGGGGAACATACAGTTTCTCTTCGTTTCAGGGAGGATTAAAAGCTGTTGTCTGGACAGATGCATTTCAAATGATTGTCATGGTGGCTGGCTTCGTGACAGTTTTGATTCGAGGAACCAGTCTGAACGGTGGATCCACCAAAATCTGGGAAGATGCCCATGAAGGATCTCGGCTGAACATATTTGAGTAAGAAACAAATTATGCAAACCTTTCCTTCTCATATATTTAATGTGTAGAAACCCTACCCTCACTAAGCCAAAAACACTCAGACTTAATATTAAACAATCTCTGCAGCTCAGAGAACTCCATTCCTCATTTACTCAGCTATTGGCAATGCATTTTGCATTTTAAACTTCAGGAAAGTTTAACTCTTTCAATAAATCAGAGGTCTGCTGCCATTTTTCTTTGTGTAGCTACAAACGCAGCCCAATTATTCCTTCCAATTTCATGCACAGAATATTCTGAGCTGGAATGGATCCACAAGGACCAACAAGTCCAGCTCTTAAGAGCCCATACAGGGAGAAAACATGAAACCTGGATGCCATTAGCACCATCTTCCCACCAACTGAGCCAATCTCAGTGGCTAATTGTATATATCTTTCATTTTCTTTTCAAAAAACTGACGCTGTGTTTTACTTGCACTCGCCACAGCAGCTAGCAATAGCACACCAGTGTGCTGGGATGGAAATCTGCTCTTGCTTGGGCTGTTTGGGGCATTTGTTGATTAATCCAGGCAAGTCACTGCCAGAGCCCAGCTGCAAGGTCGAATGCTACCTGCTGTCACTGCCAAGACAAGGAGAACTGCAAAGATGACACACTGGGGACAGAAAGATAAACTTGGACCAGTTAGATTTCCTGAGTGAGGGAATTTTGTTGTTAAAAAAGATAACACTGCAGCTGAAGAAATTCCTTGTAAAGGAAGTTAAATCATAATGATGTGGGATTAAGAGTTTACTGGATTTTTTAGAGTTTGGTGAGCGACCTTGTTCCTTACAGATGGAACTCCACGC
The DNA here is from genome assembly GCA_013397955.1 of Grantiella picta. Classification (NCBI taxonomy): domain Eukaryota; kingdom Metazoa; phylum Chordata; class Aves; order Passeriformes; family Meliphagidae; genus Grantiella; species Grantiella picta. The sequence goes on along the minus strand of VZRM01009107.1, from coordinate 168,093 downwards.
AGGATGGCTTGTAGGTCTGATATCTGAGCATATAAGTGTGATTAATCTCAATTAAGTGATCCTCATGCTGGGTCTGAATGATATTTGTTTATCCTGACTTGAAAACAATGTGTTCCAATAGAAAAGCAAAAAAACTTCCAAACCTTAAAACACCAGATGTTGTCTGTGATGGAAAACAGCATTACCAATGCAGATTTTTTTATTCGGATGGTGGGACATGCCAGATAGCTCTGAAAAAAATCACCTACTTCTTGCTAGAAAAAAAGAAAAAAGTTTTTTTAAAAAATAAAATAAATAAATTGCTTTTTTCTTTCTTTCTTCTAGCTTTGATGTTGATCCTTTGAGACGACACACCTTCTGGACAATCGTTATTGGGGGAACATTTACATGGCTAGGGATCTATGGAGTCAATCAGTCCACAATACAGAGATGCATTTCCTGCAAATCAGAAAAGCATGCTAAAATGTAAGCTACCTGTCATTAACCTATTCCTGCAATCAAGCATACTGACATAGAATTATGCTAAGTTTGTCAGCTATGTGAAATAAATATTGGGTTCCCATTAGGTGATGATAAGCCAATTTTGCTCTGACAGCCTTACTGCCTCTGGCTCGAAATAACTTAAGTATATGCAGAGGAAAAAGAGGTAGCTATCTATCTCTTGCAGCTTATTAATTTATGATCAGGCTGATAAATTAATCCTCAGAAGCAGAATGTTGCAAAGATGCCAACACAGAAGTTTTGCTATCTCCAGCTTCATAATAAAAATGTATTTATTGGAATTGTGTTTATGTCATACTGGATTAAAACTGGCTATAGATTTAGTGGGGCACTACAGTACAAGGTATTCTCTAAGTAAATTAAATCTTTGTAATTCCTTAAAATTCTGCAGCATCAGAATAATCAGAATCAATGAAGAAGGAAGTGAATCTTCACAATATAGACACACAGGTCTCCAGCTTGCTACCTTCTTCACCTTCAGCAGCAGTATATGCACAGCTAGGCATGTTTTTACTAAACAACCAGATTTTTTCACACACCTAGGGCCAATTGCTTGCACATGTGGCTAAAGCACAAAGGTGATAATTTTTTTCCTTCTTCATACAGCTTTTTTGCTGTCTGCAAGCATACAATTTTTTCTGAAATTCACGACTGTCTACATGAGTTTACCCTGCAGGAAATTCAGTGTCTGAGAAACATTTAGAATTCACACCAGTGAGAACATCACCAGTAACAAGTCGTGTTCACCTTTGTGCCCTGACAGCACACTCTGAGCTGCCCTGAGCAGCAGATCTTGCACAGGGTGATGTCCAAACACGAAGGGAGCTCTCTAAATCCTGAAGTTCTCTGAACCTGCAGGATTGCTGAACCACAGCCACACAATCCTCCTGGCAGACACTGCCACCCACATCCAGTTCAGGGAATAGCCAAAAACAGCCAGGACTCCTACTTTGTAAGGTAACACTGGAAATAATATTCTGTGTGCCTGAGGACAGCCTCAGCACCTCCCAAGAGGCAAAAATCTGTTTTTGCAAGGGGCAGGAATGACAGACCCAGCACTCAGTGAAGCCCATTTTGTGTAGAGGTTACTTTACTCTTCCAGCTCTACGGAGTTGCATGGAAAATTTATCTCTTTTTTTAAATCTTGCTTTGAATTATACAGCCAGTCTGAATTATATAACCAGCTGGGATTAAGGGATCTCCCTAAAAAGTTCTGAATAAATGTCTTGTAACAACTTTTTATTTATCTTCCATTAAACAGCTTCTCTCTTTTGCTGTAGGGCGCTTTACTTGAATTTGTTGGGACTCTGGACAGTCCTAGTGTGTGCAGTGTTTTGTGGATTGGTGATGTACTCTCATTACAAGAGCTGTGACCCTTGGACTGCTGGTTTCATTTCAGCTCCTGATCAGGTACAGATGTCCATTACCGTAATTAGGAGCTGCTTTGGGCTCAGATGTAGCACATATCAGGACAGTTCAATTTTGTGCTGTGCTGTCTGTCCTTTCAGCACTCAGGCATGTAGTGGTTGCCAGATCAGGGCTACAATAACATCTATTCTGGCACTGCTGCAGTACTAATCCAATCGAGCATTTTTGCCAGAAGACATCCCCCTTGCTCAAAATCCAACACCATGTCATTTGGGACAAGCCAGAATTTAGCAACGTGCTCATAAACTAGAAAATTTCCATTGCCTAAAAAATGCTTAATTAATTTCTTGTGTTGCTCTTGTGCTCCTTCTGTCCCAGCTCATGCCATACTTTGTTATGGACATTTTTTCTTCGATGCCAGGAGTCCCAGGACTGTTTGTTGCCTGTGCATTCAGTGGAACACTAAGGTCTGTGAATCTGAATTGACATTTGAGCTGTGCATGATCACTCCTTGAGGACCCAGAATGAGGTCAAAATATGAAATCCTAATAAAATCCCATCTTAGAACATTCCAGGAAGTAGCAGTAGTTCTTTATGGCATCATGCTACATCCCTGGAGGTATTTAAAAGACATGGATGTGGGACTTAGGGACTCGGTTTAATGATGGACTTAACTTTGCTGGGTTAACAATTGGACTCGGTGATCTTAGAGGTCTTTTCCAACCTAAACTAATCTATGATTATATTTAGGACAAAGTCTAACTCCACACCTCCAGTGTCTTTTTATCTGAAATACATTTTAGAATAATGTTATCAATACAAAGCGTAGACAAAGTGAATTCAACTTCCCAAAATACTCTTGTGAGCAGCTCATGGTGAAATTTTCTTTACTTCAGTGCCACAATATCATAGTCAGGGGTATAAATGTTTTCAGCAAACCTGTCTGTAACTGCATTCACCGAAGAGTTGGGCCATCCATAGAGGACCAGGGTTGCACCAGTGGTGACAGCACATCCTTCAATTTGTAAGGGAGCAAAGTTTTAATTCTGGAACACGTCTGTATTTAAGGTCTTTGAAACTTTGTGAATGGTAGGGGCAGTTGGGATGAGTTTGTCTTGTTCCATGCCAGCAGGAAGCAGAGCCCCCAGCAATTGCAGAAGTAACAGAAACCTTTTATCTTATTTATTTTATAAATACACCTTGATCTCAGATTGCATTGCTTCCTATTTACCTGCCATCCTTCTCCCTTTCTACAGCACTGTAGCTGCCAGCATCAATGCTTTAGCAACTGTGACCTTTGAAGACTTGGTCAAGAAAGGTTTCCCAAACCTCTCTGAGAAGATGAGCACGTGGATCAGCAAAGGCTTGTGTGGGTACTCTCAATGGGATCCATTTCTTTAGCAGCAAAGGGCACTTTGGAAGCCTCCACAGGAATTCAGAAAACCCTTTATAAACTCCCAAGGTGAACATCAGCCTGATGCTTCAGTAGCAGGAAGCAGCAGCACCATATGGTACAGAAACAAATACAGACTGGCATGAACAACCACTGCTCTTAATCCTCAGAAAAGTTTGGTCTGCTGAAAATATCGGAAAATGCTCTTCATGAAACAGAAAGAATACTGATGTAGTTGGTGCCACATTATTCTATAGCAGTATTGCTTATTCTTTTAGGGTAATACAGTAAGTAATTTCTGTTTAAACTCAGAGTGTTGCATAAGCACGTTGTTCAGCTTTTCAGACAAAAAATATGCAAAAAAAAAAGTAAAAATCCCACAAAACATCATAAACATATCAAGCATCCAACATTATTTTAATTTTTAGGCTATTTATTACAATTATTGCAGTAAGATCAAAACCCTATTGTGAATACCATAATAATACCATAAGAATTTTATTAATGTCCATAAATTTCATGAAAGAGCCAAACCCATATATTTTCTATCTCTGTATAACTACTTCTAGTCTTCTCCCTTCTTGTTTTTCCACTTACTACATATTTTTTTCACTCTGGACCTAGAAAGACAACTTTTAGGTCTGAAACCAAGGTGTGCTAACACATCAGTAAGTTTTGGTTGGCTTTACTCAAGACTGCTGCATACAGAGTTCTGTCTACCACAAAGTTAAAACTGATGTCAAAGGAAGAAAGCCATGCTGTTTATAATTTCTCAGATTGTTTTAAAAGAGATACTTAAAGGCAACAGAAATATTTCTACATGAGGCAAAACTTCAAAATTAATCTAACTGCTGTCGTTCTACTTTGTAAGAAAAATCAATCAACCAAAAACCCAACGAGACAAGACACAGCGGGGTGTGTAATGTCCACCCTAAACATCCAACAAAGTGCAAATTCCTGCATGCTGCCTGGTCATCTCAGACACTGCTGAGCTAGAAAATCCCCACCCTTAACCAGCCCTGAGAACCTGATCTTTTCCAGGTGTACTATATGGTGTCCTCTGCACTTCCATGGCTGCAGCAGCATCGCTGCTGGGAGGAGTTGTGCAGGTATTTCTTGCTTCAGAAATGCCATTAATAGAACAGGAATGAATTCATGATTAACGAACAGAAAGGCAATGAACTGAATGAAATAATGCTGCCAGCTCTGATGGCTGATAGATTACCTAAACAATTTCTGTGGACATTTTGATGAGAGGGATAAGTAGGAATAAAAACAATCACAAATCCCCTAACTCCTGCACTATTTACTCACTGCTAGGAATACTGAGCATGATTCTCCCTTTAACTGTGCCCTGAAATCACTGCTTATCCCTTCTCCCTCACCATTTTCCCACTGAAAATTAAAGACCAAAATCAGAATTGGGCATGCTTCCCCTCAGCTGTTGTCCTGAACTCCTCTTTCTTCTCTGCACCCACAGGCTTCCCTCTCCATCCATGGCATGTGTGGGGGGCCCATGCTGGGATTATTTACCCTGGGAATTGTGTTTCCCTGTGCTAACTGGAAGGTAAGGGGGAAAAAAATGCTGATCCAAAAGAAAATCCCTTGGTGCTTTTTGGTTAAAAACCCCATTTTGAAAATTGTTTGGGTTTTTTCTTTTTAGATTTAGTGCCTTTTTTAGATTTAGTGCTTTTTAGATTTAGTGCCTGAGGATCTATTTAGATGTGGCTTTTCCCTGTCTAAATTTATCTTGCTGAATTTGTTTACCCAAATGTGAAATAATTAGTGATTAGATTCACATGAGGGTTTTCTTAATTTTTTTTTTCGTTTGTGAGTTTCATTAAGAAGAAAAATTATTCAATATTGCACTATCCTTGGGATGCCCAGAGTGATTTCAATAGCTTTGCCTTCACTCTTTCACTCAAAACACAACATGAGCTCATTCCACATTGCCCCATCAGGATTCCCATCAAGGTTAAAACCAAAATCTGTATCACAGCTTTGACGACACTTCTGCTCCAACTTTTATAAACAGAGGGCACTAAAACACCACGTTTTATGCCTTAGTTGAGAGAGAACAGAACTTACTTACACTGTAACCCCTCACCACCTCCTCCTGCCCAACTCACATCCACAGAAAAGCACTTTCCACACATCACCTTTGACGGTGTCTTTCTCTGCTGTCCAAGGGTGCTGTCGGAGGCCTCTTAGCTGGGATCAGCTTGGCTTTTTGGGCTGGCACAGGCTCTTTCATCTACCCTGCCCCACCAGCAAAGTCCCTCCCGCTGACACTGTCCACCCTCAACTGCAGCCTGGCCAACAGCACCGAGGCGCTGCTAACAGCAGCTCCCACCCTGGCTCCAGACAGGTATTTTCCCTGTTTTTCCCACTCCAGCCTGCATTTTGCCAGCTCTGCCAGCCTAGGGGTGCAGGCAGCAACCTGCACTTCGCTGGCACAGCCAGGCAAGGACTGAAAAGCAGCTGTTGCTCATTGCTGTGTGCTTTTGTCACCTCCCCACAGGCCCTTGCTGGCAGACACCTTGTACTCTCTGTCCTACCTGTACTTCAGTGCCATGGGCTGCCTGGGCTGTGCCATCACAGGGCTGCTGATCAGCTTTGTAACAGGTCGGTGTTCTATACATACACAAATATATATATACACACACATATATGAACAAGCTTTTGCATAAGAAGCTGACTCAGCTGCTAAAAACTTTCCAGAAGTTCCAGACAGACTCAGGAGAGGGCAGTGGGCACTGATCCTGCTCCCCCTCCTCACAGTCTGAGGCTCCCAAGGCTCATACCTAGCTACCCACAGACCCATGTATTATCATTTCCTTTCTCCAGGACCTACCAAAGGAGAAGACATCCCACCAGTGCTGATTAAGCCAGTGTGCAACCTGTTTTGCTTTTGGTCCAGAAGACTCAAAATCTTCCTGTGGTGTGGCGTGCAGCACGACAGCCTACAAATAAGTTCTGTCCCCATCAGCTCTGCCCTGCATGGCCAGGGACAGTGGGAACCCATGCATGGACCCACATGAGGGCACGTCCTGGGCAGGGAACTGGACATTTCAGCAGCTCCTCTCATGCAAGGGATGCTGCATAAGCACCACAGGTTGGAGATGAGAGCAGCCAAAGCCTGGTAGGTAATAAGTTACCTATTTTTCCTGTTTGCATCACATATGAGGACTCAGGCTCTCCGAAGGCAAAGAGCCCTCTGTCCTGCAGGTCTCATGGCTTTGTAGCTCGTTTAAAAGGCATACAGAATGAACACCTCGTCTTCTTGCGCTGTTTTAACAGTTTTCCTTTAATCAAAGGGGGAAAGGCAGTGAATGCAGGCTTCAAACTACAAGGATATTTTCTTCCCTTTTTTTTCAGATGAACTTGGAGAAAAAACTGCCTGAAGTCGCTGCAAATAAAACCAGGACAGATAACACCTTCAGGAATAATGCCAACAAAGAAAATAATCGCCAGATCCCTGGTTACAATCCTGAGGAAAATTCCTATACAAATGTGAGCAGAGAATCTCGCCTCTAGAAGCTGAGGGACAAGGGACATTTAATCCAACTTTAGTTCTTCAGCTTCAGAAATTAAGAACTCTTTTTTACCGCATTTACCAGCTTGTAGGTGACCAAGAGGGAACAATTGCTCTCTATAGCAATACAGGCCAGATTTTTATTTATTAATTTCTTGGCAGACCTGGGAAATGATCGGACAGTGGGCTTTTGGAAGCACTGCTATTTTGGGAAGAATGTTTCTTGAATTTTGTTGTGGAAGCTCCCACTCCAAGGCAGCTGCAATACATCTGCATCACATGTTCAGTAACTCGTCCTTGAGACAGGCAAAGGTGAACTTGAGATAAATTAAGACTTCGGGGAAGTTTGGGAGATACCTCACGAAGGTGAGAGTGTGAGCTGCCCTGTGATGGAGGGAGAGGAGCGAGGTCAGGTTGAGCCTATTCCCAGGAATCACAAAAAGTCTCCTCACAGGAATGTTGTACAGACCAGACTGGTCTTCCAGTCACTGAGATAACTGTTTTCGCCCAACTCAAGTTTTCTTTATAACTTCTTATTGGAAAAGCTATAGGAGGGAGTAACAAATTTTATTTTGGATTCAGGATAGTTCTTTCTCTGTGTTGGTTTTCAGCTCAAAAAGATCCACTTGTATGCTATAAAGAAAATAAAGCAACATTTAATGATGATTATGCCTACTAATTGATAATTTGTGCTGAATTTCAGGAAAAAACCCACATAATTAGGTAAAATATTCTGTCTGGTACAATATCTTGGAAACAGAGCCCACTCAGTGCTCTCTTTCAGTGAAACACATTTCCTCTAAAACTTGATGGCTGTACATCAAAGTCAACAGATCACCTCTCACCTGGATAAACTTCTGGACATAGTTTTTCAATAAAATATATTTCTTTTTAAACAAAACTCACAATTGAATGAAACAGGCTGAACGAAAATATCAAAGACAGCTCACAGGCCATGATACATTTAGCCTGTATTTCTTTGAAGAGCCCAGCTGTTGCTTTTGCTTTATCAGGGACCCTCTTTATGGGGTAGATGCATGTCAGCCTGGCCCTTGAAGCTACTTCCACTGCCTGTGCTCATGCCCTAGCCCTGGAAGTGGTCCCAGGATATTAATGAGAGAACAGAAACAGCAGTCTGAATGATGCTGCCCTGCTTGCATGGAACAGTTTGTCAACAAACAGAGAATTAAGTCAATATCTGTGTTAATCCCTTTTGCACTGCTTTTGGCAATCTCATAAAAGGTTATAGCAGACTCTGGCTAGCTGCTTGCTGTGTCCTGTGGGATGCTTTCCCTTCCTGCATCCGTGCTTGGGATTGTTAGCAAGGCAAAGATGGAAACTCAGCAAATACTGCTGCATCATTTATAGCTCATGGCCACACGAGATATACTGATTAGGTGGTATTAAGAAAGTCTTACTATGATGCATAAGGATGTAAAATAATTCCAGAGTGAAAGTGGTTCAAAACACCCATATGAAGCTATACAGTCAGATGGAAGACGACAAAACCCTCTCTACCCATAGCTGGATATCCAATTCAGAGACCTCTAACCCTGAAGACAACCAAGTCTCCTCTAAATATTTCTCAAGGAACTTAAAGCAGTATTATTATGCTCTGTGCGCATTTCACAAGTTTGGCAACATTGGATTTACTACAGACTTAGTATCTTTCCAAGTCACTTGCCACAAAAGAGACTCCTAATTTATCCATTTAATGTCAAAATAAAATGAGTTAGGTTGGCTCAAATTGCATTCTCGCCAAATGCTGTTGAAGAAATATCCTGAGGAATTTTTCTTCAAGTATTTCCAGACTAGTTTTGTTACAACTAAAGCTGCTCATGGAGCACAATTGTTTTCTGTATTTGTAATGGAGCCAGGCACAGAGTCATACTAATTCCAACATGTGGGTTTTTGTACAATGGCTAAAATCAGTAGCTCATTACTCAGTCTTCTGATAAAGATTGAAGGATAAATCCTAGCAAAATCAGAACTCAGAGAATTTCCCATTCTGTTTAAATATCCATGCCAGTGTTGTTCAGTTATCTTCTCATTTCCTTGACATCCTGAGCCATTGCTCCTTCCAGAGGAGGAGCTAACCTGTCCACTTTGGTTGAAAAACTGCTATTATGAAACTAGAAACAGGTAAATACCAGAAAAGCTTAAATTTAAGAAATTGTTAGCCACTAGTGAAAGCAGTAGAACATAAAATTACTGAAAATTTGAAAACTGAGTCTAGCTGTGCCTTGAGACCAAAGTAATCAAGTATTTAACTGTTAAAAATGCCTGAGCCAAGTATAATCCTGAAATTACTTTAAGTTTGAAGGCTCATGAGCACTCACTTTTCAAGTATACAATTGCTTTTAATTATCTTTGGATATTTGGAATAATAAAGCTCAAAGCCTTTTTCAAAGATATCCAAGTTTATTACAGAAAAAAAAAGTAATAATCAAATGTGCATGATACAGCAAGTCGTTGCATTTGTACATGTAAACCTTGATAAAGTAAACAGCATCCCAAAACCAAATTTATGTCAAAAGTGTCTTACAATATTTAATCAGATTTACAACTTTTTCCTCAGTGAATTCTGTTACTTCTGGGGTTCATAGCTGCTTGTAACAGTAATCTTAAAACACAAAAGAAACTGAATGCTGACATGCTGGAGGAACTTACAGCTTTTGCACAGAAAAGTAAATTTCTCCAAAACACTCTCTGATACTGTAAACTTGTTGTAAATATTACTTACAAAGTGTGGAATTATGAGTAGAAAAAATATCTGAAATTTCATTCTTACTTCTTACTTAGATATCAACTTGTATTTAAATATTACATAAATTTCAAATATATACACACTTTAAGAAATCTCTTTATGATCATGACACTGCAAGTTAGCCAGGACTATCAGAATAAAAAATGACTGAACTATCTTATTCAGTTAGATTTTACATGAGATTATTTCAAAGAACTGAAATTTCAGTGATACTACACTAGGTAAAAATTAGAGCCAACAGTTTGGAAGATTTTGCAATACAAAACTCCAAGTCATTTAAATAGAACATGAAATGAAAATGTGATCTGATTTTTTTTTCTCATTATTAACAGAAAAATCATCATGTTCTCAGTGGTTAAAATCCCACTAGCTTTAGACTCCATCGGGTTTAATCCTAATTTTTCACCCTGTTGCATCCTAACAAGTATTTTATGTCAAGAATGCAAACTACTGAGAACAACCAGCAATACAGAGCCTGTATCAAGAATGTTAGCCAACAGGACTAACATTGTTCATTTCCAGTGCAGTGAAGAGGGAAGACACCAATAACATTTCAAGACTAAATCCCAGCCCTGGATTTAAAAAGTTCCTGTAAACCATGGAATAGTGCAGTGATTTCCCTACCATTCCTTGTTGTGCCATCAGAACTTTGTGCTGCTGTGGTAACATTGTGCTATCATGGTTATGCCAAGATTATGACAATCCAAATTTCTGCTAAATGTGTTTGCAGTGGCAATGTAAGATTAAAATTGTCAAAGCTAACCCATTATAGAAATTTTTAAATTATACAGCTGTGTAGGGTATTTAGGATGTATCTGCATGAGTAGGAAGGGACATTAGGAGAAAAAACTGTGGTGCTAAACACTTTTAAGAAGGGTCACTGTATGCATTTTAGTCAGACAAAATAGGCATTGGAACAAAATAACAGGTCTGCCTAGAAGTGGAATTCTGCTTGAATTCTAGAATCAGTCTTCACATCTATTAAACATTATTATGAAATGCTGCCCTTGTATTTGTTTCAAACTTTGCCCCCAAACAAGCAACATCAGCACTTCATGAGGATTCCAAAAAATAAAATGCTTCTGGAAGTATTAATGCATTGTAAGTGACTACTGATACCACTATTTTTATCTCTGTTTTCTTAATAGAAACTTAATAGGTGATTTTTTAAAAATTTTCCATCAACTTTATTGCATTCATATTGTACAAAATGAGTTTTATCCATACGTTTCTTGCCCAGTGTATGTAAAAAAATCTAGTTTATAAAAATCTAGTTTAATAGTTTTAATGAAAATTGGTGACGTTTACAGGCTAACTACGTATAGGCAGTTTATTTTCAATTTATGGGCATGGATGATTTTCAGTTAACCAAAATGATATGATGCTCCTAAAATATGCATATGGTAATTTGCCTCCAAACAAGCTGTAACATAATGCAAAAGTTTGCTAAGTCCCACAGTGCCATATAGGACTTTGCAGGTAACTCCACTGGATCCCGTGGATCCAGAAATTCTCTCTGGCAACACTCCCAGTTGGAGTCTGCAGTGGCAAGGCAAGGAAAGAGCAGGTGTGCACTGTGCACATGATTAGACTGATCATCTTAATGGCACAGATGATTAAGGTTAATTAAGATGATTAATTAAGATGATTAATTATAAAATTCCTGACTTTCCCCATATTAATGCTCGTCCTAAAGCTGTGTTTCCCAATGTATTTTTCCTTCTGCAAAACTTTTTATGAAGGAAGCTTCAGGAAATTTATTAATTTTTCCATTAAGGCATTTATCTACTAACCTATTTTTATTAGTCTGTCTAGACATTTTCCTTTTGAGATTTTCACAGGACACAATTGAGCCTAACTGTTCCTCAGAACACTATGTATGACAGGTTTTTGCTGGAAAAGGGCACTGCCACCACTGATGTGTATTTTGTACTGCTGAAGAAACGTACTTCCAAAGAAACATCTAACAAAAAAAACACTTACTTATCATCCATCATCACTCTTGAAATTTTAGCCTTGTCACCATTTTCTTTATAAATCCTTTAACAAAAAGGGGTTAGAAAATAAATGAATCATTAACGTTGGAAAAGGCCTCCAAGATTATCAGTTCCGATCTTTCGCCGAACATCACCACGACAAACAAATCACAACACTAAGTGCCACGTGCAGTCGTTTCTTGAACACTTCCAAGGATGAGGACCCCACCACCTCCCAAGGGCAGCCTGTTCCAATGCTTTCAGTGGAAAAAAATGCTGCCTGATGTCCAGCCTGAACCTTACCGTGTGCAGCCTGAGGTTATGTCCTCGTCTTGTCACTAGTTGCCCGGCAGAAGAGGTTGATTCCCACCTGGCTACAATCTCCTTTCCAAGAGCTGCAGAGAGTGATAAGCACTCCTCCGAGCCTCCTCTTCTAACTAACCAACCACAGCTCCTTCGGCCACTCCTCCTATGGCTTAATCTCTCCAGATCCCTCACCAGCTTCACTGCCGCCCTCTGCACACCCTCCAGCACCTCAGTGTCTGTCTGGAACCGAGGAGCCCAGAACTGAACACAGTTCTCAATGTGTGGCCTCAGCAGTGCTGAGTACACGTGGGCAATCACTGCCCTGGTCCTGCTGGCCACCCTATTTCTGACTCAGGCCAGGATGCCACTGGCCTTTTTGCACACCTGGGCACAGCTGGCTCATGTTCAGCTGCTGCTGACCAGCAGCCCCAGGTCCTTTTCCACTGGCCACTCTGCTCCCAGCCTGTGGCACTGCCGTTGTTGTGATCCAGAGACAAGACTTGGCACTTTGCTGTATCCAACATTTCTCTGGTGCATTGCTCCAGCCTGTCCAGATCCCTCTGCAGATCCTTCCTGCCCTCCAGCACATCAATCCCACCCAGCCTGGTGCTGTCTGCAAACTGACCAGGGATGCCCTCGATCCCCTGGCTCAGATCATCAATGAGGGCACTAAACACAACTGCCCCCAGTCCTGAGCCCTGGGGAACCCCAGCAGTGACCAGCTGCCAGCTGGATGAACACCATTCACCATTCCATGGACATGAATCCAGGCAGCTTTCATCCAGCTAAGATGCTCCTGCTTCTCCAGTAGAATGCCATGGGGGACAGTTCCAAGGCTTTACTGAGGTCACCATGAGGTTTGCCTTGTTTCCAAGCATCCATCCAAGGATGCTCGATCATCCTTGCTGTGCTCTGGGAGCCCAACGTTCAGGCAAGCCTTAGCACTCAGCTGTGAATACTCTTAATGCCTCCTTCCTTGTGGAGACGAACTTTGAATGATGAGAGGGAACCTCTCATCAGGATGGCCAATGAAACAGAATTCTTGTTTTCCTTTTTTTTATTCAGCAAAATTCAGATCTCAACACATTAGGCACAAATTGAGAATAAAAAGTCGTAAGAAATGAGGTGTATATAATGTATCTGGACTTTGTGCCATTTCTGAAATGGAAATTTCATTTGTCTGAATCAAGATGCAGAATTTCGTTAAGAAAAATTAAGACATTATCAACAAATACTTTATATATAAAAATATCTAGTTGCTCATGCAGTCTCTCCAAGGGCGCATGCATAGAGCAAAGTTGTCATAGATTAGATCTGCAACGATCTAAAGCATTTTTGCACAGAAATTGAGGTTCTAAAGCTTTGTCAAATTTCACAAACGCAGCCTGCATGCACAGTCTAGTCATACTAGTCATTTGTTTGAAAAGACAATATTTAGAATATGAAAAGATCATTCACCATTCAAAAAATACATTATTCCTGAGGACAGTGTGTGCCTTATTATTTAGGAAAATAACGTGCAGTCAATGAAAACAGCATACTAAGCGAAGTCTAGCAAAAAGGTTTCTCAGCTTAAGCAAATGGCTAGATAGTGGCAAGACCTTTAGACACTGTTGATGTCCTCCAAAAGTAAAGGACACACAGAGTGCTTCTCCAAACTTCTTGTGCTTTTCCAGTGCATAAAATGCACCATGTCTATCTATACCAGGTCTACATACTTGCCTTTCATATAGTCCTATATATCAGTGTTGAAAAAAAATCATTTTATATATATATATATATGTAAATCTCAAATACAAAAAGATGTTTTTAATGTAGTTTTTCAAGTCCAATTGGAATTTGCCTAGGTATTTATTGACAGGTGCCAATATCAATAGCAGAAGCGAGGAAGTATAAAATAATCAGTATTTCTGATTTTTGCCTGATTTTACCTTGTATCTTTCTACCTTGGGCCAGCCAAGACTTTTTGTTTTCAGAGATAACATTAAAAAGAGCTCATCTGTGACCTTCTGAAGAATTAAGTATGATCACTATGTGGCACAGAAACAAAAACTGTGGCACAGGGTTAATGCTGTCAAACAGTGCTTGACCATCCATAGGATGAGACAGAGAGACAACAAATTAAATCAAATGTAATTCTACTAGCACTGATGAAAGTGCACTAATTTTCTTCTGATAATGACTCCTGAGGAACTTAATGCACAACCCAGAATATGAAGGAAGGAAACAGCCTTTCCAAAATATGACAAGCTGTGTTGCATCAGCCCTTTAGCACAGAAGGACTGGGAAATGTATCTGACTGGACCAGATCTTAAAATTTGTTTTCTCCTTTCATGCAGTACTGCAGACACTCCTACAACTGCCTTGTCTGGTCACAGAGCTGGAATTAACCAAGGAATCTCATTAATATGGTGAAACAACTGAAGAACTTAAAAGTCTGATGCTAGGCTCTCTGGATACAACAGATCCTATTCAGCCACTTTGATGGGCTCTTGACTCTGAAAATTAATTTTAATAAAATAAAATTATTGTGCTAATACATGGAAGTGAATATTGGAATCACACTTTTTAGCTCAACAGGATAATGTAAATAGTAAAAATTCAGGTCTTTTCATATCTGCCAGCCGTGGTTTTGCTTCAGCTTTATCCCTAAAAATAACATTAAAATTTGCAGACTTTGTAGTTACTGTGCTTAGCTGACTCTTTTTTTTTTTTTTTTAATTTTTCTCATCCAATAAAGAGAAGCCTTATTTAAAATTGTACAAGAGAAACAGAACAACTATAACTCTGTTTCTGCATCCCCTTCCCTGCAAGGTATCCCTTCAAACTTTTTTAAAAGTTAAGTGCTTTTCCCGGATTATGAAACGTTAGTAACAAACAATTTCATCAACAAAACGTGACTATTTAACCACAGTATGCTGTTTGCACATAAAAACTGAAATTTGATTCTTCAATGAACATCTACGTTTTTAGTGATTTTATCGAAAAAATCCCCCCCAAAGTGTAAGAAGGCATACAAATAATAATAATAATAATAATAATAATAATAATAGTAAATATAAGAGTAACTACCATGTGTGAATGCATTTATATACAATCTGTATACATATTTGCCTGTATCCAACTCCAATGTTATAACATATTTAGGCCAATAAAAGAAGTGCACATTACTGGAACATTTACTATTACAATAAGAAGAACATTGTTACACATTGCTCTTCTCCTTCCCTGAACAAGCAAGCCACAATGTTATACTGCATGTCTCATATATATCTGCAGAAGCTTGCATACAATAAAGATATAATTGTATTTTGAAGAGCAAATCATTTGCACTGCATGGGAGTATTTCAAGTTAGCATTCTGTGAAGTCATGGAATCATTGCCCAGACAGGCCAAGAGGAACAGGAACAAATTCAGCATGAAAATGACACTTCTTTCATCCTGGAAGCATGTGGAGATGGCCTTTCCACACATAAAAGTGGAAAGACAACTCAACAGCTGTGTCATTTTCAAACAGGGAGCTTCAGCGTGGGCAATGCAATGAAGTTCTCCTAGTGCTGCTGTTTTCTGTCTGAATTTGGACTTTTTTGGTTTTCAACTAGATGGATAAATTAATGACGCTGATGTGCAAATCTTAAACTGCATAGTATATAATTAGCAGCCACAGACCCCTTTTTTTAGGGTAGGACCACATCCACAATCTCAACAAGAGACTAGGACAAACCTGACAAAACAGTAAGCCTGAAAGATCAAGTCATGGCCACAAAGGCAACAACTGCTCTTTTCTTTAGAGGCATTACAGATGGAGCTGAGCAACCAGAAGCTGTAGTAGTAGTGGATATCACAAAAGTTGGTTTTTGTCATGCCCTTACTCTATAGTTTCACAGGTAATTTTCTGGTTTCATCATGCTGATAGTATCTTCATGAGCAGCATGAAATTTCACACCCTTTTTTTAAACCAGTGTCCAGAATTTTAATCGGTCTGCACATTTCTGAATGCCAATTGTCCTTGGAGCTCATCACAGACCAGTTACAGGTAAGGCTTTTCGTTGTCATCATTGGAAACATCTATTTTTCAGTGCCAAAAGTATTTTTCATACCAAAGTATGCAACTGTACTGCCCAGCAAGAATATTTATACACCACCACCAAATCTCACACTCGGAGTCATGCCAGGCTGACTTCCTTTTGTAACTTCACTCTCCAAACAGAGTTTTTGTTGCAGCGTGGTAGTGACTAAGGCCATTCATGGTGATACTGTTTCCCATTCTTTTTCCTTTCTCTTTGCAAATGTTCCAGTTCAGCCTCATACATCATTTCCTGAACTAAGTATTTCTCTCTTCTCATTCTGTCACACAAGTCTTTGGGTACGTCTGGAATTAGGTAGGCAATGAAAGACTTTATTCCAAAAACAAGGTGCTGAAAAGAAGAACAAAAACAATTGTTTCAAATACTGATAAACAGGTCTATATTTTAGAGCCTAAAAGTCTGAGGCAAAACTGGAACTGAGATTCAATTTGTGACTGAAAGGCAACTCCTTTTTTTTTTTTTTTAATAAAAACACTCATATGGGAGTAAATGAGTGATCTAAAAGAAAAGGGCAAATGCTGAAGTTTTCTAAAAAGTAAAACAAAGGGTATAGCTAGTGACTTAAATGAAGATGTGACTACAGGATATGCTAGTTTGATTAACAAATGCAAACACTACCTACAAGCAGTCTTTGTTCAGGGCTTATAATGGAAATAGGTAACCAGGTTCCTGCGTAGTATGCAATACATACTTCAAACTTAGTATATTACTTTCCACTTTTATGCTAGGCTAGAATCACGTATCATTTTCCTGACACAGATTTTATCTTGTAATAACTGTGCCTAATATACAAAAAACTTGCATTTCTTCTTTTCCAACAAAATACAAAAGATTGGGTAGGGAAACAACATGATGTATGAGATGACTGTTAAAGAAATATGGTTTTAGAGGAGCTCTACAGTAAGTACACGCCCTGTCAATTCTGTTTGAAGCAGCTGATAGACAACAGACTGGGGAAGACAATTTTTTTTCCTCTCTCTTGACTGTAATGAACGAGCAATTTATTAAAATGACAATTTACTTACAGGACTATGGCAAAGAATCAACTCAGACTTTTACGAGGCAGAAAGGAGTTGCTCTTTTCCACAACTAACCTCAAATACTATGATGAAGGCCAGCCGTGCTGCCAGGACATGCCAAAACTGCAAAGTGAATTCATATGGAGTTGAACTCCACGGTGGGGCTCTGTAGTCTCTGTACCTGCAAAGAAAGAGAAACCCAGTAAGTTAGCCGTGCTCAAAAACCTCAACATGGCCAAGTGGTTCTAGTTCACCCCAGATCTGGCTAAAAGGAGACAAACTGAAGTGGAAGCAGACTTCAAGAGGAGTTAAACAGAAAGAGAGAGCTACTGTCCAGAATACAGGCTATTAAATAGAGCTGTTTATGAGACAGTACTTTTCGCTTCCAAAAATCCAGTGCAAACAGTTTCTTTTATTGTTACAAAGCTGCAGTGTTAAGTGTGTTGACAGTTGGTTCTTGTCTTTGCTTACAAGCATTTGAGATTCTCCAGACAAAGTTTGCATAAATGGAAGGTGATTCTAATTTAAACTAACGCTTACTGCAAAACTAAGTCTGAAAACAGGAGTTTGCTCATCATATTTCATTCTTGTATTCATCTCGCATAACTGTTTGCAATCTCAGCCTGGGTTAGAGCGGTAACAAAAATTTTAATTGTGCATTTTAACTGATTGACTTCAGAATGGTTAACAAAATTGAAATGAGGATTTGTACCCTTCTTGGCAGTTGGTAAAACTTTTAAATTAAGTAGTTAATGAAAGATAATAGCTTGCAAGAGCCCTGCAAAAACTCCAAACACAGGTTTCCAGTATGTTGGTGGTGTAAGACAACACACACTCTTTGCACCTGAGGTTTCCATGTTGAACAAACATGAACTCCAATGCTTTTGTGGGCAAAAAAGAAAATACCACGCCAGCAATTTGAGCATTTCAATTTACTTTTAATTTTAATATAACATATGATTGCATTAATGTTCATACCTTATAATAAGAAAGGAGAGCACTGAAACCTACCGACAGTATCCTGAGTATCCCATCCCAAGTTCACTCAGATCAAATACTGACAAACTGCTGTTGACATATCCTTTTAAGCACCTGAAAAAAAAGCCATATGGGTAGCACTTTCTCCATCAAGTGGTTATAAAATAAACATCCTGTATGTGAACATATTCTGCTATCAGATATTGTGAGCATAATACTTTATTTGCTTATCAGGACAAAAGCAATTTTAAATTTCATGCAGAGAAGCAAAGCTTATTGGAAAGAAAAGGCTAACATCTGTTTCAGGTATAACACCGCTTAAAAGTCTATTTTCAGCACTTTTTATGGTTTTGCTTCTTATCTACTAGGAGATATAAACCAAAAATTGTGGCTACAGTGTTTTTCACTGTTTCTAAAATTACTGGACTTTGAAAGATGGATCCAGAAGCAGAGAGCAGAATAATTTAACACTCTTGCAGAATCTGCCACCAATAACGCAGCATATACCAAAAAATAACAGGTTTTATGAGTTCAATGGAAGAGTTTTTACCAGCAGTAAAATGAACAGTGCATATATACCAAACAGTCATATCAAAGGCAAAGATTTATGAATATTAATTACAGAAATCACATAAATATATTGATTTAGGACTGCAGGAGTGAATTTTTGCTGTTGCTTCAAAACCACAGACACATAAGACATCCCATCTTATTTGAAATCTGTCTTGTAACTTAACTAAAGCACATTTGAAAGTCAAAGAAGACTTAAGAAGAGATTCATGAGGAATCCTTTTATAATCTGATTCTTCGGGTTTGCTGTGATACCTCAAATCACTACAGGCAAAAGAAGAAACAGAATTACATAGCTCTCTGTTAAATGGGTAACATGCATTAAGCACCAACATTTTTCTGATACTGTCTCTTTTCATCCTATTCAGCCTCATTTTTTTTGCCCTTAAACTTTTCCTGGGACAGCTCAGGAAGAGTAAATCTCTATTTTTGGGAGCACATACATGTGATTTGGAATGTACTGGGAGACGACAGTATAGGCCTATAGCAGAGAAGAAGAAAAGCTTATCTAGAAAAGATCTGAAAACGGATGCAATGTACATTCAACTTTTTTGTTTGCATTCAGAAGGGAAGACATGATTTTTCATTTTTGTAAGTGTAGCTACTTTGCAAACTCTTTGGAATGGCTGGGTTACTTGCACTCCACATCTGGGAAGGTTTGCAGAGATGTAAAAGAGAAATGTATCTGATGTGTTATCATAGAAATACAGTGGTAAATTGTGCTTCCACTGAAAAATACATGTATATATAAAGAATATCCTAATTACTTTTCTTGTCTGTAACCTTGATCTGTACAGGGACCATATTTGTATGCATAGACAAAGCGTGGAATGTAATCAGAAGTGATGGCAATAACAAAGGCATTGGTGATGACAGCCAGAACTCCAATTCCTTCCAGAATTCCATACCAAATACCTAGAAACAAGAGAAACGACAACAAAGTTGTCAGTTTTTTATAGCCATCTTAAGTCATACTAGTGAAAATAATGTCATTATTAGTCATACAGATTTCCTTTCTTATTGAGAAAGAATTATGAGGCAGAAAAACCAGTCAAGATGAAGCCATGTTCCCACATTCCAGCCACCACCAGCATCACCTGAATGAAATCTTACAATAGCACACACCCTATGGAGAAGATACAGCTAAGTAACAAAGGCATAACCATAATTTTTGTTACAAAGGCCAAATAGGAGATTCTGGAAAGATATTTCTTATTCAGTTCAGTTTTAAATTAGAAGTTAATTCAGTCCTTTTATTTAATTTCTAAGTTCAATTGATTTTAGACCTAGAGTTCTGTTCATCAGAAGCCTGAAATACTTCTAGCCATTTTTCAATATTCAAAATATTATGACTCCTTATTGCAAACGGAAAACAAATTTGAGGAATCCTCTTAGCAAAGCAGCTAACCATCCTTTTGTTGCCTAACAGGGAAGTTGTCACACTGCTGATTACATTATCATCTTGACACATGAAATACTTTGGGGGTTAAGGCTGCTTCAGAGAGGAAAATACAAAGAGATGGTACCTGACAGTGACAGCCATTAGGTTCTCTCACCTATATCTGTTGCTCTTGCAGGCATAGGTCTTCGCCACTGAGTGACAAACTTGTATGCATCTAGCCTGATTTCTATGATATTGTTCAGCAGGGCCAGGAGAGGTGCCAGTGGGAAGGCAGCAACAAAGATGGTGGTGAAGCCAAACTGTAAAACTAGACAGGCATTGCTATGGTTAGAAATAGGAAATTCAAGAGATCTTTTAACATGCAACGTAGTTCCGCTTTCTGGAGAAAACCAACACCTCTGTAAATTTGCTCACCCATCTCTAAATATTCGTCCATTAAACCATGGAGATTCATAGGTTGCAGATTCCAGTCTTTTTCCCACTGAGGTAGAGAAATTTTATTCTCCATTGATTGCCCTCTTCTCTTCATTTTGCGTCGTGACCACCAATTCTGTAATAAACTTTAGTAGATAAAGAGAGTATTATTGACTATTTGCTCAGAGATTTACAATACCTTCTGGTACTGTTTTGAAGTAAGTGGGCCTATCTTGAACAGCACCTGGATGTTAACTTAGGTATTTTATGGAAAATTTTACTATACCCTCTAAGATACAATGCAAAGAACTTATTCGAGATCTCAAAATTCTGCATTATGATTTTAATTATGTCCTTCATGTAGCATGTTTGGCATTGTACAAATAAGCTTTTCAGAAAATGGAACATGCTTGCCTTTTTTTGGTAGGATTTATCTGGATGACATAAAAAAACTACAAGGAAAGAAAATCACGCATAGCGAGAGCATTAAAAAGTAAATAATGCTGTCTTTTTAATGCTGTAAAAGACAGACGAAGTAAATGGAACTCAGTAAGAACTCCATACTAGAATACACTGAATAGTAGAATACATATATATTTTGAACAAACCTACATATCTAGATGCTCTACAGAATATTTCTTTCCAATATTTCTTGCATCTAGAGCATTCTAGGTGCTCCAGAATATTTTCTTTTCAATATTTCTTGAACCAGGAAAAAGCATTTAAAAAGGTGTTGCTGAGTGTTGAAAGTGGAAATATTTAAGACTACTCTTCACAAAGCTGTGCAGAGATCTCTTTACAAAGGAGTTACAAATATTAAGGAGAGAGTAGGCTCACAAATTAAACTTTTAGTCAAATGAAAAACATTATCCAGTACTGACACACAGACCAATTAAAGACTACTGTTTGTTTCTAGATATTACAGAAAAGAGACTAAAGATGGGAAATAACTTTCTTGCAACTGTTTTTATAAAAAGGCTGTTCTTTTTTCTCAAGCTAATTTAGTGTTTAGCTCTTGATCTCTCGTTACTGAAAGAGAAATTGTTGCCTAAGTTGCAAACAATGCAACTTAGTTGACAAGTGTTTTGTCAAAACAAAACACTTCTTTCCGTAACAGAATACAAGTATGTTCTAAAATAAGTTTTAGATAAAGTTAACATCCTGCTTAGCTGAGAAGACAGGAAGCCTGGGGGTTCAAGTAGGTTTCTCCTTTGCAAAAATCCTCATTTCACAACATACAGTACACTGTTCCTCATTTGCAGAATGATTGCATGTTGTGAGCAAAACCCTTTCTAACCTATTTTCAAGGCTGAGATTTCAATTAAATCAATATTTGCTGATCAACCTTTCACTGAAAACATACTCTTCCAGTTTCAAGAGAACTGTAAGACTCTTAGCTCATTAGCCTCTTCAGAGGCTGAAAATCTCTGTTTGTATTATGGAAAATTAAATCAGAATAAACAATTTAGATGTTGAACATACCCTGAGAAGCTTTTATCTCAGAGCAGCAGTTAATGCTTTCCTTGGGGATAAAATTGTGACAATATGTGTGAGATGCAACAAGTGAACACATTCTCCAAACGTAAAACAACTTCTCCCTGTCACTGAATCATGCTAAAATGCACTTAATACTTTTAAAATGAACTTCAGCATCTGAACTTACGGATAGCCTAGCTCCATGAAGTTGTTCCACATCTGTTTTAAAACCATAATAACTCCCATCTGCAAGCAGAGATCTATCAAGCAGCCACTAGGATGACACTGAAATGAAGTAGGAAAGATCAATAGTTAAAACCAGAGAATTCCTTTATTTTCATTTGTTCACAGGGTAAATAAAAAATATTAAATACATGTGGTGAAAAACACCTCGATCTGCAGAAATATTAAAAGAAATATTAATAAATATTAACAGACTTTGGCTGAACAACCTTTTCACATATTGTGATAGATCATATTGCTAAGTTTAAGGTATGTGTGATGTATCTATGACAAATTACATAGATAATTTCACTTAGACCAACAAATACTTCTTCATTTCAAAAGAATGAAGATTATTAGAATATTTCATTTGCAATAATCTAAGTCTAAAGAGAGGTTTACTAGCAGAATTTCTGGTACTGGTATCTTAATCATATATACAGACTGACACAGTAAAAATATTAAACAATTACAAAACCATTTTTTCAGATCATGGATATTTGACTCTGTGGCTACCAAGTTTTAACAGAAAAAATCTGTTTTTCAGCGAAAAGAGGGAACTTCAGCATACTGGTGAGCTGCAATTCAAACATTCAAATTAAATTTTGAAAATATTATTTTTCTTCTTTTAAATAACAGAATTATAGATTAGCTTGGGCTGGAAAGGACCCCTTAAGATGATCTAGTCCAAATTCCTGCAATAAGTATGGCCATTTCCTAACAGATGAGTCCCACCCAACCTGACCTTGAATGTTTCCAGGGATAGGACATTCATCACCTCTCTAGGTAACCTGTCCCAGTGTTTGACCATCCGCATAGTAATAAAAAATAAAAATCTATTGCTTATACCTAGTCTAAATCTAGCCTCTCGTAGTTTAAACCATTACCCCTTGCCCTGTCTCAACAGGCCCTCCTAAGAGTTTGTCCCCTTCTTTCACAGAAGCACCTTTAAGTACTAAAAGGCAATAGTAATGTCTCCTTGGAGCCTTCTCCAGGCTGGACATCTCCAACCCAGCCTGTCTTCACAGGAGAGACCCTCCAGCCCTCTGACTCCTTCTGTGGCCCTCCTCTGGACCCACTCCGACAGATCCACGTTTTTTCTGCGCTGACAGAAATTTATGAAGTTGATGAAAAAGCTGGTGGCTTTATATTTATGTCCTCCGTCCAAAAATTCCAAATACCCAGGAGATTCCGATCTCATAGGACTCATAGCATTTGTGAGGTAAGGGACTATCACTCATGGCTTTTCCCTAAGACAGAGGGAGAAAGAACTTGTGTGCCTTGGGCAGAGTCACTCAGCACACTGCAGAACACAGAAGGAAAACCACACCTCCTGTGTCCTAACCTTTGCTATAAATAAGAGTTTAGTATTTGCTGCACTTAGATGAAACAATAAAATTGTTAAAATGGGCATTCATGTCCTTCAGCCATTTCCTTTTTACTCAAGGAAATACCGCAGGAACACAATGCAGGATTGCTTACCTCTTCCAGCCTCCATCTGTTGAAAAGCTTGTTGTACTTTCCTGGGCGGCCTGCAAATCTGGAAAATAAGATTTCTCTTTCTCAGTGGACATTCCAGGAACACCCCAGTATCAGTAGTTGTTTCACAACATCCACTGAATAAATTCAGGAATATCAGCAGCATATTTCACAGAGGCTTAAATCTGGTATTCCTTAGGATATGGAAGCTTCAAAATGCAAACAAGGACCATCATTTTGCCAGTGGTTCTAAACTTTTATTATGTCCTGAACAAAAATCCTAGCTTATGAGATTTTTGATGTTAAATATTCAAACTCCTACTTCTAAGAAGACAAACAAGCCATTACAATAATAGGAATTAACTGCAGCGCAGGGATTTGCTTTCGCATGTGAAGTGTACACTGAAATTGTTTAACAAATTGAATCACAATTCGGATGACCTCAGTGAAAGTTATAAAAAAGAGAAAGAAACCCATGCTTGGTCCTATCAGATACAGGAGAGAGCAAGACACAAAGAAATTTTAACACTGTGCTCTGTGCAAGTTTTCCTCTAGGTGCAATTCGCAAAGATAACTTACCTGCCAAGAAAAAAGGCGATGTAGAAGATGGAGCTGTTCAAATTGACAAACTGGAAGAGGAACATTTTCAAGGCAAAGCTGTTTTCCCACTCGGATTCTGTTCTAGGGTGCTCTTCAGAAAAACACAATATACATTATATAAACAAGAATTAAATTAAATTATGTGCAAGTTTGCTCACTAACAAAACAAGTGATGGTTTTAAGTCATGGTGCCCCATCAGGCTGCAATTGACTTCCTCTCATTACCTCAGCTCAGACTATTGTTTCGATGTGGAAAAAAACAGTTAGAAGCCCCTTGGTTCAGAATAGATCATATGGGAAGATACCTATTTCAGTTCCGTGAAAAAATTCGGAAACCAGCGTGAATTTTCAGTCTTAAGATTAGAGATTTCTTGATTCAAAGCAAAAAAACTCCACATAAAAAAACCCGCAAAAAACCAACAAAACACAAAAACCAACCAACCAAAACCAACAATAATGACAAAAACCCAAACCAAAAAAACAAAACCCAACACAACCAACAACAACAACAAAAAAAAAACCAACTCCTGAAAAAACCCAAAAGCACTTTAAATCAGTAGAGTAATAGATGGAAATGCCATGGAAAGCAGAGGTGGAGGAGTTGACTAAAAGCAAGTTATTTCTCATCCAAACTTCTCACTTTCTAAATACTTCTGTAAGACCATTACTTCGTCCTCAAGACTTCCCTATCATAATGTTTGTGGAGTGCCAAACAGTTTATAATTCAAGGAGGACAGGTCAGAGGTTCTTTCTTGGCTTCTTTTGGAAAGAAATGTAGAAATGTGTAGTTGGGCTACAAGCGCTCTGTGTGGGTCTGCACTGCATTGGATATTTTTCCTTAAGGTTTGCAGAACGTTATTTGTGTCCGAATTAGAACTTGGCAATAATGTTTACAAATTATTTTTTACAAAATCCATCTTTGATGGATGTATCAAACTTTGAATGTAGTATATTGGTAAAAGTTTTAAAGCACATGAGTCATAAAGCATATGAGTTGCAAGCCTAAACTGCCTGGATTTGTCAGTTAAAATTCATCCTACTTAATTACTCTGGTCTAACGATGATTAAATTTGGACAGAAATATACATGATATTCTATTTACATATGGACAGTTGTTCCCAGAAGGTAAGGTGTCCTTTTCTGGTGTAAACCACCTTAGGAAGAAGAATGAGCTACCTAGCTCGAACACCAACTGTTCAATTATGTTTAATTCAAGAAACCTTTTTTGAAAACAATTCTTTCATGTAGTTTGGGGGAAAACTGCTTATACACTTTAACAATTATTTTCCTTCCCATTCTCTGGTGTGTAACAATATAACATATTTTTAAAAGGAATAGAAATAAGTTTGATATGAAAAAATACTTTAAAATATCTTAATAATTTGAGTAAGTTGACTACACATTCTGAATTTTTCTAGCCTGTTCAACTGCCTGTCACCCGAAGAACTATAAAGTTGTGAGCACCTGATTTAATACTTTAACCAAAAGAGGGAGCTGTGGAATTTAAGTAGCCAGCTGGCATTTAACCAAAACAAGATCACTTGCATATTTTAACATGGGCTAAAAGTGAAATGAAACACTAAACAGTAGCACACTGGCACAACCAGAGATCTGAAATTCTGTCGTTGCTTTCTTGCTTTCTGTAAGCTACAAAGCCTTATCTCTGTGACTGAATCATGGCTAGAGGCTTCAGTATAAAATTTTAATGTTACAGAATTAGAGCTACTTCAAAATTCATGAGTTAACATTTTTATCGTGGACAATTTAATTTTATCATAACCCATTTTTTCCATAAGAAAGATTAAATTAAAAATTAGTAAAAAACAAGCATTTGGGGAAAAATGGAAAAAACCCTTTAGCATGCTAAGAAAGAGTATGTTTTGACTTTTGCTCCAAAACAAATTACTATTTTTCAATGTATACTATGAAACATTAAAAGTAGAACTATAAAATTAAATTCCTTAGTTTTTTATTACTTCCTCAGTGAAATAGTAATTCATTTTCTTTCTGTGATATTTCTCACTTGCTTAGGGAAATGCCAGGAAAGTACTTCATAGATGAAGTTTTCCTAACACTTCTTCATGGAGAGTTTCTGCCACAGCCAGCAAGAACAACACCATTAGTAAAGACTTACATACCTAAGTCTGTCAGGAGGTAGGCAACCTTTTCATACACCTAGAACAGAAATGAGATGGTGTAAGCACAGCACATCCTGGCTGTTGTGATGGCAAATCCAGAATGAGAACAGGCACCTTTCAAAAGCATGGTATTCTCTTGCTCTACAGCATCAAGGTATCTGGACAGATTAGGAAGGGCAATGCTGTAGCTATGTAATGTGAATGGTTTCCTAGAAAGACTTCACTGAACTCCTTCAGTCCCATTCGCTTTATCCATGTAAATGTATACAAGCATGTATAAATGTATATTAAATATACAATAAAGATAAACTAAAAGCAAATAGATCAAGAGAAATATTCAAACATCAACGGTTTTCTTAACCAACAGTTAGATGTTTATCCTCCAATTTCAAGAACAGACTCATCTAATCTAAAAGTAGGCAAAAGCCTTGAGACAGTACAGTTTTCCTTGGCATGAATATGGATACTGGTTGAGGATATCAGCCTTCTACTTAAAACTTCCTTATCTCTCTATATATTGACTTTATTATCAATGACACTTAACCCCAGACAGCTGCCAACTCTGAAATGTATTTCCTTGAGGATATTATGAATAGCAAGTTATTTTTGACATCTTTGCTTGTTCACTTGTATGTACTTTTTATGACTTGGA
Organism: Grantiella picta; assembly: GCA_013397955.1. Classification (NCBI taxonomy): domain Eukaryota; kingdom Metazoa; phylum Chordata; class Aves; order Passeriformes; family Meliphagidae; genus Grantiella; species Grantiella picta. The sequence continues at coordinate 141,209 of VZRM01009107.1, read as the reverse complement.
GTGATCATATATAATAACAGAAATAAATAATAATAATAATAGAAATAAATGGAATAATTATTTCTTATTGCAGTCAGCACACAATCTCCTTAAAAGAATTAAAAGCCAATGTTTTCTGGGTTATTATTCCTTTTTATCTGTTTGTGCATGCATAGGAACAGAAAAATGATAAATAATATTGCAGCTGAAAGAACAGAGTTTCTATCCATGTAGTACTACAACAGCAAATTATTCAACCCGTGCTGTTACACGACAGAAAAAGCTTAAACCAAAATCATCTATCACAGTGATTCTAGGGCTGTGCAACACTGATAACACAGCCGTATTTTAAATAAGGAAGGCAAGAATCCAAAGTCATTAACTAAAAACAATCTAGAAAGCAAATTCTCAGCCAAGAAAATAATGTAGTTCAATTTAGAGATCTACTGCAAAACGTAATATAAAAAAAAATGCAAATATAAAAAAGTAGCAATCTGTACCCCGTAATTGGTAATGTAAGCAAAGACGTGCAGTGACAAATGAAGCAGGAATTAGAGAAAAACATTGACAAACATTGTATCAAGAGGAGAAAAATCCACTGAAATACTAGCTTCAGCCACTGCTACAAGAATAAGCATGAACATCTATATATCTAATACATGGTTAACTCAGCAAGCTTGTAAAAATTACATTTAAATTAATTGCTCCTTTAAAAGAACACAACACTTACAACGTTGAGTGACATGATGATCATAAAATTGATACAGACTCCAGTGCCAGACGTTGCAAACTGCCAATACTTCTTGATGAAATACCACTTGAAAGAAGCAAACTGCTCCATGGCCACCAGTCGATACACCACAACTGCAAACACTGCAGTGAGGACCAGTGAAATCTGCAGGTGTGTGTTTATGAGCAGAGGAATTAGAACAAAAGGAATCACATCTGAAATAACAGCCACTGAAATACTAAAACAACTGTTTTTAAAGATTGCTATTTGTTTTGGAATTTGAGAGAACAAAAAAAACTAGATCAGTTAAAACATTTCTTTACTGTTCTTTTATAATATAATTAAATTACATCTTGTGAAAGAAGGAGATCCCTGAACAAGCAGTGAGACTGAGACAATCAGTTTGTCTCATTCATTTATCTTAATGAATGCACTCATGATGAGTTACTATTTACATCAGAATAAGATTAATTACAATACAATAATTCTAATATTATTAAACATCACCATGAAGAATATTCCTGAGACAGACACCATCAGTCGACTGAGCTTATCAGGGAAAGGCTGAAAAGGTTCAGGTTTTCCTGTGATGGGATTTACTCGTTCCACTTGGGAATATTTAGCTTCAAACTGGGGACGAAGCTCTTCCTGAAAAGACAGGGTGGATTTCATTTGTTGTATTACTTATTTCTCTCCAGAATCAGACACACATGTGCTATAAAGCAGAAAATTATACTGATATGAATGATTTTTTTATACTGCTTCAAGTCAAATACCTAAATCATGTGCTCTTTTGAAAATCCTTGGAAGCAGTGCCAGAGACCAGCAAAGAACAGAAACCACAGGAGCCTTCCCCACTATGTGAGAGTGTAAAAAGAATCATGGGTCATATTGCTGATTTAGACACTAGATTGTCTGCAAAATTTGATGAGAAAACTACAAATTAGGGCCAGTTATAATGGTGCTTTTTGTGTCATGAGAGAATTTATTAAAAGCTACCAGCTTCCATCTCCCCACCTATCTACGGAAAGCTGTAAAACAAGTGAAGTATATTGATTTAAATTGCAATTAAATCATCAATATAGTTAAATTACAGCTATGTTGCCTAGTGATTTATGGAATCATAACATTTTATTATTGCTGATGCTGATAGCAAAATGTTCAAGGATAAGCTATGCCTCTCAGAAGGATACAAAATCTAGTTTCTGTCCTGTTGCTTGTCTTGGTCCTATTTTTATGCAGGATCAGGAATTTCTAGAACACGAAAACATGAAACTGAAAGGCATCTGTGCTGACATCAATAGTAGCTCCTGTCCTCTGTACGGCAAGTATTTCCACTCAATTTTTCAAAAGATACATTTAATAAATGTAGAATTACACTTGGAATTATTAGTTTCAAAAGGCAAAATATGCTTGTAAAGCTTCAAACATACCTTTTAATTCTGCACCCAGTGTTATAAATACAAATATGATGACAGACAAACTCAGGTAACTGACATACAATATGGATTGATATTGAGACTTTAATCATGCTGATAGCAAGCTTTACATATTTATTTCTGTTTCTTCTTACCTCTTCATCTTCCCAGTCTATGAGGTCCCAGTCATAGGTTAACACAGCTCTCCGTCTTTTCCAAAACTCTAGAAAGACTGTTGCTGTAGAAAACAACTGCACTTTAATTACAGGGGAAGAAAAGAGCCATGCAGATCCTAAGAAAATCAGCAATGTAACATGCATCATCAGCCACTTTCTGACAGTTTTTCCCATAGAATCTGAAAACTCTAAATAGTTTCAGGATAACCCCTGTTGAAATTAAAATACTCTTTTACAATGTTTATCTAAGAATCTTTTTTTTTGTTGTTGTCTGCGGTTTCAGTGCAGAGATAGGTACCTGTCAGTATGAGACACTGCCATCCCTCTAAAATCATCATTTTACTTTTCATTTTATTCAAAACATAAATTCTTTCCATGAACAAACAAGGATATGCATACACCATGATATCTATTAATAAAGAGCTAAAGTATCTCATTTTATTCAGCTCAAATCAAGACAACATCACTTCCTTTCCAGCTCTACTGGTTTTATACTGCAGCAGTTTTACTGCTAGAATAATTCTTTAGACAGTTATTTCTAATCTAGGCGTGAGACCATATTCAGATTCTCCAAATTCTCCAGGTACTTAGGGGTTTCGGTAAGATAATTACAACTAATAAATAACTCCAAACTTCCAAAACACTGTAGTCTGCCACTGAGGGTAAAACACCTTGTTTAGGGTGTGATTCCTAACAAAACAGAGTTGTACCACTGTTCCTTGGAAAACAATAAATTCAAATAGGAAGTGAGAACATTTGCTTCCCTCTAGAAGGCCAGCTGCTCAGAAGGAGGATTTCTAACTCAAACTGAACAGAATGGTCTCATATTCCTACCTTTATCTGTATTTCTGTACTGTGTTTAACATATTTTTGGGTTTCTATACATACTAGATACAGTTATATATCTAATATTGTGGCTGTATCTATATACCTGATTTATCTATATAATATATTAAGGCACAACAACTAGAAGTTAGCAGAGGTTCCCCATACCACCACCCATAAATAACGGTTTGAATGAAAGAACTTGTCCCTGAGTATTATTTCTAGGTAGTGTGTTCTTTTATTCTTTGAAGCATGGATCTTGTATTCACAACAGATGTAAGTTTCTTATTTATCTTATATTTATGGCCCTTTCACTGCCAGTATTCACACTGATGAAGATCTAAAATCATAGAACTATAGAATCATTTACCTTGGAAAAGACCTCTTAGAGCATCAAGCCCATCTGTTAATTCAGCACTGCCAAATCCACCACAAAACCAAGTCCATAAGTGCCACATCTACACATCTTTTAAATATCTCCAGGGACTGGTGACTCCACCACTTCCCTGGGCAGCCCATCCCAATGCCAGACACAATTTTGGTGATTGGATCCAATCCTAAGATCCAACCTAAAGCTCCCTAGGCACAGCTTGAGGCCATTTCCTGTCATCCTGTCACTTGGTGCTCAGGAGAAGAGAGTGACACTACAACCTCCTGTCAGTAGTTATAGACAGCAGTAAGGTCCTCTCTGAGCCTTTCTGTGTCCAGGCTAAACACCTCCAGCCTCCTCAGTTGCTCTTTATCATCCTGGTGCTCCACACTCCTCCTCAGCCCCAGTGGGCTGCTCTGGACACTCCAGCACCTCAGTGTCCCTCTCACATTGAGCAACTGAACACACGATTTGAGCTGCAGCCTCACCAGGGCTGAGTACAGGGGGATAGCCATTGTCCTAGTCCTGCTGGCCACGCTATTGCTGACACAAGCCAGGAATGCCACAGGCCTTCTTGACCACTTTGGCAGACTGCTGGCTCATGTTCAGCCAGCTATCAACTGGCACCCCCAAATCCTTTTCCACTGGGCAGCTTTCCAGCCCCTTTTCCCCAAGCCTGTAGCTCTGCACAGGGTTGCTGTGCTCTCCAGAGCTGAAACTACCACTTAAAAAATCCCAGCAATAGCTGAGGGATAGCTTAATCTACTCTTACACTCCTGGAGAACTCTGAACCACCTCCCCTCCACACAGCCACAGCTCCAAAGCTGACCCCAGCTGGTCTCACTGCTGGAGGTTTTGCTCTCCAGGAACAGTGGGGCAGCACTCAGTGCCAGCCTTCTGGCACCACGCTGCAGGTGGACAACTCAGAGCCAAGAACTGAGGCACAAACATCTTCCATTAGGTGTTAAGTCACTGAAGTAAAATGGTTTTACTTCTTGTAAGACAGGAATCAAACTGCTAAGAAAGAAAGAGAGAGAGCAAGCATACCTTCCTAAGGCCATTGCTGAGGTCCTCCTGAGCACTACATTTTGACTATGACTTTCACACCACTTGAACAGAATTTCAGACTACATTTTTTAAGATCTTGATATTTTCAAATGTTATAAAGCTATTCAAACCAACCTTTCTTTTTAAAAGCTATCAGAAAGGCTTCTCAGCACCACAAGGTGTGAGTGCTGCTGTGAATACTGTTGACCCCAGTACAGGACTTGTCATTTGGTTAATGCTGTGTGAGATTTAGACATAAATTAGTGGTGCTTGTGTTCAGATCTCGTGGTCGATTTATTAGATGGATGTCCACCCAGAAACGGCAATAAATGTGAATTGGGAGCTAGCTCACTGACACTGAAAAGAATCTCCCAAAGAAATAAACCAAAAATCAGGAAACCAAACCCACAGCATCCGACTCTGTCCTCCCTCCAGTCACAGACCACCCTACCTCATGTCAATAAACAATTCACTTCCCCCAAAAGGGATATTAGAACAGGTAGAACTTGATCCATCTGAGAGAAAAATTTCCCCTTGTCCGTGCAGTCTTTCAAGAAACACCACCAGTTGCTTCTATATGAATAGCTCCTGTAGATACCATAGCCTCGACACTTACCTCAAGGATAAGTTATGCAAAGGTATTTGCACTTGATTCCTAAAAAATTTAAAGTGGAAACAGATGACAACATTATGGAATTCCACTCAAAGAGTCACACAATACTGGAACATTTCTGACTCACTCTTCACCACATACCAGGCTAGAATAAATATACATAAAGGATTAAAGAATGAAAAAAGTCACGGGTTGGCTGGATGAGCATATGAAGTTCTATATGATATGCCTGACTTTTTCACTCCTACTTTAATTCAGTATTTTTTAATGCAAGATCCAAAGGGAGGAGTAAGAGGTGAAACATTCAGATCCCTAGCTGATTATATTTTCAAACGTAAAAATTAATGACATCTGATAAACTCAGAAAATTTGGATTTACACTGTTTTCTTAAATTATTGCAACTGTGAACATATTATGAGACAGGACCAAAAGAAAAGAAAAGCAGCCTGCTTTTCTTAATGAAACTTTCATACTGCTGCTTTATTTTGTAGAAGCCAGGCCTTTACCAGTTCTCATCTCACCAAGTGTACTGTAGGAAACTGCAACAAGAAGAAGATATCCTTTTTTTTTTAAATTAATAGTTACGTTGCACACAGAGCAACAATTTCCACAGTTTACAGAAAGCAGTCACCCTTCTGAAACACTACGTCCAAAGACTTTGAGATGCTTAAGCAATAAGCCCTGTCTGCCCGCTTGACCACAAACACTGCAATTTTTGGACTCGAAGGGCAGAGCAGGGTCACGAGAGCAGGAAGGTGGTGGGGCTGAGTCCCAGGGGTGCAGTGAAGGAAGGGCAGCCCCACCTCGCCCTGCCTCACCGGCACGGCATGTTCCTGTCGCACAGCCACCCTCCTGTACCTGCGCTGTCCTCTCCCTGCCCCACTCGCTGCTCTCGGGGCCACAGCAGGATTTCAACATCCCCTTGCGAGATTAAAGGTAGGTCTGAGGGGGTTTTTATGCTTATTAGTGGATCTGATTAATATGCTCTTTTATATTGTACTCGGGAAGGCAAGCAGTGTTGCTGTAGTCAAATTCTACTTAGAGTGCACTACTGAGAAAGTAATTGAAAATAAAACCCATTTTGTGATTCAAATATTAAAGCAGAGAAGCAGCAATCCTAAGCAATGGCAGTACTTCCCTCCAACTCATACTTTTCTTCAGTGGGTATTTATGCTCCTTATCAAGCAAGTACAGACCTTCTCTCAGATCAAGTTCAGAGCCATTTTCAATGCTGGTGACGGTGGTGGTGGAGAGAAGTATTCTGTGTATGACACTTTACAGCAAACTGCTGTTAGAAACCACATTCATAATGCTGCTGCTGAGTTTAGTTCTACTAAAAATTGACAGGAAACACACACTTCAGAAGCTGGGCCAGCGCACTTACACTTGTCAGGTTGCTAGATAGTAAACAGAGGGTAAAAATTAAATTAATTACAGACTACAAGTCATATTTATATTCCTCTTTGTAATTTACCAAAAATTTAAAACACTATTTTTTTCTCAGAACAAAAATCAAAATACATTTAGGCTTTAAAATGTAATGTTCATTATTCATTAAATTTAGAAGAATATAATTTTTGGAGAGCAATCTAAATTTTAGAGGAAAGAGCCACATGACCAAACATCCAGCATGTTTCTGGGACCATCACTTGCAATTATTTCTTTGTGAATTACAGAAATTAAATAGTCTATCTCTAACTTTATATGTTCTGTCTATTTTTAGTTCATCAATCTAAAGGTATAAAAGAGGCTTTTGTTAAGTGTGAAAATTCTGCAAATATGAACATGTTATCTCACATCAAAAAAGTGCCATTAATAATTTGTTAATCACATCACCATTTACTCCATAAATTAAATTACTTTCTAAGGTAGGGGAATGGTGAAAGGTTCAATTTAATTACATGCAAAAGAATTTCCTTTGAATTTATAATTCTAAAGACTCTATTAGCTATCCATAAAAGGAAGTTGAAATTATTATTTTCTTGACAGTTGGAAAGCTTTTGCAGACATGCCTATCACTGGCAGGTGCTGGGTTGTGGTCAGCAAATGTTGCAATTATTTTATCATGCCAAAATCTGTTTTTACATACTCAGGTTCACATTGGAAGGACATTTTTATAGGAAATTCTATTCACATCCTGGTGACCTCAAATAAGGGCCACTGCATCTCTTCGTAAAGCCATGCACTGAAGAAGTTTAAATCTTCCCCTTTTTGGAACTGGATTTTTTTTCTACTCAGCTGACACAGGTCTCAGATGCAACGTGACTCTAGCAGCACAGAAAAAAATGCTGAGTGCAAAATCCACTGAAGACACACAGTGGTGACCATCCATATAAAAACATCCTTTTTCATGCCAAAAATAATCTAGGTAACTGAACTGCAGCCTAACCCCATGGCAATGTCAGTTCCACTCACTTCAGGCTACACCTGCTGCACTCATTTTCACTGAGCTGGTACTGAGGAATGTGCATACCAGTGAACCAAACAGCACAATCTGTTTGGGTTTGTTCCATTAACAATCTGTTCACAGCTTCCTTAAACACTTACTTGACCAGTTAATGTAAGTTTTGGCGACTTCTGCAAACTTGGCTAGTCTATAGCACTGCTGGCATATTAAGCTTTGAATGCAATGACTGTTCTTGAAAAACTTTCTTCTATTTTTCTAAATTGTATGAACATTGTTATATTAGAAAAACAAGAGTTAAGTATTGCACACAAAAGGAAGCAGTTCAAGCAGCCTGAGAACTGCAACAACTTTCAAAGCATGGAGTTTTGCTCTCCATGGTTCCCCACAAAGATTACACAAGTTAAGAAAAATCACAAAATATTACAAAGAAGTTGTTCAGCAAGGATACTGACTCCTTTGTACACTGCTCTAGGAATTAAAATTACAGTCAATGTGAATGGAGCACAACTTCCCTATGTCATTTAGCTACAGTGAAAGGATAATAAGCAATTTGACCAAACACACCTTGTTCACTGACTATGAATACAATCATGTAAAGAACACATCACTGAATTGAAACAATAATACCATTTAAATGAAAGCACGTGTTTTGAAAACTTTAGGGTTTTTTCCTCAAGGTTTTGGGTTTGGTTTTTTTTTACAGTTATTTCTACTAATGAACCAAAATCTAATATTCAGATAGTATAGCATTTAATAGTCCTCTGGAGGGCTATTGTTTGTACTGCAAATACAATTGGAGCTGATAGTTTAACTTCAACACAGTTTTCTCTGGCTTGCTTGCTTGGGATCAAAGTGGTTATCCTGAATTTAACAGACAAGCACAAGTTCTCTCTTTTCTTTTTGTTAAAGTTACAAATGTTTTCCAAGCATAGGTTCTTCCCCATAGAACTGATTTTAACTTGGGAAATAGAGAGCGTGGAGAAATGGACTATACATTAAAAAATAGATTAAATGACAATGTATAAGCACACACGTGTTTCAAGTATTGGTGCCACCTTCAAAGCACAAAATAAGTAAGAATAAAGCTGAAATGAGATACCTTGATGTGATATTTAATTATCCATTGATAGAACATTACCCACAGCTGACTCCTACCTACTGTCACTGGATGTGCTCTTCACATTGCTCTTGACAGTGTTACATACAAATCTGCTAAACTGGGGAAAGTACACAACTAAATAAAAAACCACAAACAAATTAATAAAACCAGCCTTTATTCTCTCTGCAACCCCACCCAAAAAAAAACCAAAACACAAACCCTCAAATAAAACACCCACAGGAAAAAGCATAATAAATTAGGAGAAGTTTGAAGACACAATAAGTAGTTACTTTTTCCAGGTCTAAATCTCCTTACTTCAGGTGGTAAAGTACCCAGATACATGGACACCCAATTAATTAATGATGCTGAACAATAACTTGTCATGCAATTTACTGTGCTATCATATGAGAGCTCACGTGTGGGAGTTAAAAACTGGATGATCTCAGTTTTTTAATATGCATAAAGCAGATCAATCTGCTTTATACATATTAAAAATACCCCCCACCAAAACCCTATGGTTATGCTGAACAGCAAACCCACTGCAATCATGTGACTTAAAGATGAGTTTTTCTCATTCTTCTCAATCTAACATTTGAAAAATTAATGCCTAATACACAGTTTACAGTTTCCTATAGCAAGAGAAGTTTGCACACAAATTCAGCCTCATTCATGACCTCTAGACCGATTTAGTTTTCAATTTGCTCCAGGCAGCATTCATATGACACTCACTACTCAAGGTCACAAAATATTATCTACCAACTTTCCAGATTATTTGTAACAATTCTAATTGCAACAATTAGAGCCCTAATTCTTCACAAGAGAGCATAACTCTTTAGCATACTCTTGGCATTGCTGTCTGCCCAGAAAGCATTGCCTTGGGAATACCATCCATATATGTTTCATAACCTCATTCTATAGCAAAGTAGTTTTGAATTATTGCCTTCTGAGACCTGTTTATAGAACCATGGAATTTTCTTACACAAAAAGGCTTTTGTTCCAGAATCATGGGATGGGTAAGGTTAGAAGGGAGTGGATCATCTGGCCCAACCTCCCTGCTCAAGCAGGGTCATGCAAGAGCACATGGCACAGGATTGTGTCCAGGCAGCTCTTGAACATCTCCAGTGAGGGAGACTCCACACCCTCTCTGGGCAACCTGTTCCAGCACAAGCAGGAGAGAAGTCCTTCCTCACATTCAGGTGAAAATTCCTGTGCATCAGTTTCTGCACACTGACTCTTGTGCTGTTTGGCACTGAGCAGAGCCTGGCTCTATCCTCTTAACACCCTCCCTTCAGATACTTAGATCTATTGATGAGATGCCCTCTCAGTCATCGTCCAGCATGAACAGGCCCAGCTCCCTCTCTGTTCAGAGAGATTCTCCACCCCTTCATCATCTTGGTAGCCCTCACTGGAGCTGCTCCAGGAGCTGTGTGTCTCTCCTGTCCCGAGGAGCCAGAGCTGCACACAGCACTTCAGATGTGCCTCTCAGGGCTGAGCAGAGGGGCAGATCAGCTCCCTGACCTGCTGGCAGTGCTCTTCTTAACACACCCCAGGATACCACTGGCCTCCTTGGCCACAGGGCACACTCATGGACAATTTGTTGCCCACCAGGACCCCCAGGGCCTTTTCCATAGAGCTGCTTTCCAGCAGGCTGGCCCTCACCCTGTGCTGGTGCATGGGTTATTCCTCCCCAGTGCAGGACCCTGCATTTCCCTTTGTTGAATTTGAGACAGCTCCTCTCTGCCCATCTCTCCAGCCTGTCGAGGTCCCTCTGAAGGGATGCACAGCACTCTGGGGTATTGGCCGCTCCTCCCAGCTTTGTGTCATCAGCAAACTTGCTGAGTTGGCATCTGCCCCTTTGTCCAAGTCACTGATGAGTAAGTTCAACACTGGAACCAGTACTGATCCTCGGAGGACACCACCAGTGACAGACCTCCAACTAGACCCTGTGCCACTGATTACAATTCTCTGCAACTGAAGTGAGGCTGACTGGCCAGTAGTTTCCTGGATCCTCCTTCTTTCCCTTTTTTGAAGACTGGGATGACACTTGCTTTCTTCCAGTCTTTAAGCAAATCTCCTGATCACCAAGACCTTTCAAAGATGTTTGTGAACAGCCTAGCTATGGTATCTGCCAACTCTCTCAGCACTCGTGGATCCATCCTGTCAGGGCCCATGTATTTAGGGATGTCAAGTTTGTCTAAGTGTTCTCCAACCCAATCCTTCTTGAACAAGGAAAAGTCTCTCTCTGACTTTCTTTTACCCAGGGCACCTGGGACAGAGATTCCTGAGGGCTGGTCACATAAGTGAAGAGCAAGGTCTCTTGCTGGCTTTGCCTGATTCCTTTCTCATTGGGATGCATCATTCTCGAGCCTGAAGAAAGTGATCCTTGCATATCAACCAGCTCTCTTGGACCCCTCTTCCCTGCCAGGGCCTATTCCCACGAGATTTTTCCCAAGAGATCCCTAAAGAGGCTAAAGGTCTCGCCTGAAGATCATGGTTGTAATTTTACTCACTGCCTTGCTTCCTCTTCGTCCAGTACTGAACTCCACAATCCCAGGATTCCTGCACCCCAGGCTGCCCCCAGCCCTCACACCTCCAACAAGGCTGTCCATTTGTTAGTATGAGGCCAAGCAACACACCACACCTTGGGGAATCCTCTACTACCTGTTTCAGAAAGCTGTCATCAGTGCTTTCCAGGAACCTCCTGGACTGTTTGTGCTTTGCTGTGCTGCTTCTCCAGCAGATGTCAGGGTGGTTAAGTCCCTCACAAGAGCCAGTGTTGTGACTCTGAGGCTGCTTCAAGTTGCCTGTAGAAGACTTCATCCATTTCTTCCTCCAAGTCCTGCCTCACACACAGGGCGACTCCAACACCATGCCCTTCCTGGTCTGTCTCTCCTAAACAGTGTGCATCCCTCCATGAAAACACTCTAGTCATGCAACCTATCCCACAACACCTCCATAAGCACACTGAGATCAATATTGCAATTGATATTGATAAAGATGAGATCAATTTTGTTGATCGTCAATATTCTTTTCGGTGATTTTTACATCATTAACACTCAGGGACATAAGGTTTTCAGCATCAACACATGGTAATTTAATGAGATTTCTACTGTACAACACTAACTTCTTTTACCAACTTATTTGGGTCTTAACTGAATACTTGGTTTGGTAAAATATAATTATAATCCAAAGTGAATTTCTTGCAGGTTCTGTATAAAACAAACTTTGAACTCAGCACCATGCAACCCTCCGGTGGAATGACTCTCATTTTTCTGTTTGTAAGACTGCAATTGGACAGAAGCAATACTGAGGCTGGCGAAGTAAAAGAATCAAGTACAGGAAATACTTCAATTACAGAAAACCATCAATCTGCAGTGCAACCAACTTCACAGAGATTCGTTCTACATATGACCACCACTGTAAGTCCTTCTACCATCAGCCACACTGCACCAGCAGCTACCAATGCCAATGAGAATGTAACGAAAACACCAGAAATGATCAGTGAAACAAAAAGCACATCCCTGAGGTCCTCTGATGTCACCACTTTCTCTTCAACTGTGCCAAAAAATGAAACAAATAACTCGGTCACCAACTCCCACAGAAGCCAAATGTCTTTGGCAACATTTAGAACAACAGATGATTTTTCTGAAGTGACCAAAAGTGCTGCAGCTACATCTACTTCCACAGTGACACCAAGTCATTCCACAGCCACCTACACTACTCTTGGGGCTTCAGTGCTTCCCAGTGAAAACTCTTCAATCAACCCCACCACGTCGTTCCACATCAGTGTCACTCTGACATCACCCATGGAGAAGCAGGACGGTTCTACCCCAAATTTCAACCCCATTCAGACAACAAAGCTGGATCTTAATTCCAGCAACCTTTCTATTGCATCACCTAATCCAAAAGATGCCAGTGAAGGTAAGGATCTAACTGATTTAATAAAACTAAAATGCTGAAATAAAACCTTTTTTTAAATTGAACTTGAACTTATGAGATGTGTGAAATTTTAAGTGACCCAGTACAGACTAAAATTAAAGCTCACCCAAAATAAAACGTATTTTACAAATGCCTTGCTCTTTAATTCATTATTTAACACTTCCCGGAGTGGGAGAACCTAGTGACAGGTATTGCCTACTTACACTGGAGTGGACCTTCAAAGCAGATGTGTAGAAATCACATTTAAAACATACAGCACATCAACTTCTTAAAGTTCAGAAATTTTTGTGATCAAAGATAACTTCTTATAAACACTTCCAAAGGAATTACTCATTGTGCATTTAATTACCAAGTTAAGTACGCGTGGGAAAACAATGGAACATAAAACTGTCATGGCTCTTCTAGCCTGCTATTCTGAATCAAGGCTTCAGGAATAGAAAAGGAAAGATTAGAAGGCACAGTAATTTTTGCTATTAATTAGCTTTCAGCTTTTAACACAGGATTGAAAGTACAGTTTGTACTAAGAACTGAAGCAGCATTGGACTTCCATGTTTCCCATCATAGTTAATACATAGCTTATAATTACAATGTACCTGATTTTCAGATAACATCGACTGAAAAGGAAGGAGAGTTAAAGAGTAACTTCAGTTCCAAGAAAAACTGAGTACCTTGAAGAAAAGCTTTATGGAACTTGAGGAAAATCTTGAAGGGATGCATTTATTCTACTAATTGAACAGATGCAAGAAGCATTAGTGAACTCCTAAGCTTGCACACACAAAAATTGAAATCCAGAGGCTGCAATTTGAACTGCTGGCTTAAATGCTTTTAAATAATTGCATTCAAAGAATGATTACTGTCTATTTATTTAATTTAGAAACAGTGGATGATTCAGTAATTAAACCTGAAACCTTTTTATTTGACTAAAAAGTCACTTAGCTGCCTTTTTATTTTTCCTAAACCCCCGTTATTCCCCCACACCTCAAGGATGGAGATGTCTGTTTTCTTTTGCAAAGGCAGAAAGTTTCTGCAGAGAGACTCATTTAGTCACAGTTTGCAAAGTGTTTCAGACACTTGGTGGAAAGTCTGACTCACTGGTTTTATAGATTTATTATTCCCATTCAACTGTTTGTTTCTTTCTCTTCCAGACAAAACCAACAAAGAAGGAGTAATAGTTGCTGTCGCTGTAGGAGCCATTTTGGGATCTGCATTGATTGGCCTGCTTGGATATTTTTTATGTGCTAAGAAGAGGTCAGAGTCATTTTCCCACAGACGGCTTTATGATGATACAAGGAGTGACCCAGGTAAGAACAGTACAAGTGTTTTGCACAAGAACATTTCTTATTTCTGTGCAGGGCTGGTTAAACAGTCTGGTCTTAATGAATTATTAGGATATCACGGACTCCACTCAAACTAGTTTTCAACTGATATTACTTTATTTTTTTTAATTTTTAGCTTAACCAATATGCCTCTTAACTGTATATCTCCTTCTTGTAAGTTATTTTTTAACCTCTGAAATATCAGGAAAATCATATATAGTATCAGTGAAGCTGTTCAAAGAATTGTGGGCAAGTTAAAAACTATAGCTCAAAAGCTCTCCCCAGTTTTGATTAACTGAAAAAAAGCTAGACTCTTTAGTCATCCAGTGTCAATTAAATAATTAGGATGAAGCTACATTTGTTTTTAGAAGTAAAAACATTTTTAAGAGGTTTAAATAGATGATTGGTTTTGTCTTCTCCATTAATATGTAAAAACTTGTATTAAAGTATAATCAGAATCCAAACATCTGTATCATGCTCCCGGACCTTATTTTTAAATGTTTCAACAAACACTGTGAGGCCAAACACACCTTTTTTCTCATATAAAATAAAATCAAAATAAATTCTGGCAATATGCCCTTTCCAGCTTAAATGCAAGAGCTGAAAGCTGCCAGAACATCAGATGAGGAGGAAGCTTTGAAATTTGACCACCCATGTGGGTGTTGCTGGGAGGACAGGAGTTATCTTCAGAAGATCATAAATCAGAGCCCTCATCTTTTGCTCTCTCATATATCCGAAAAAGGTTAACTGGACTTACAAGTGAGGGACTGTATCAAACCATGAGGCACCCAGTGTATAGGGACACAAATCTTTCAAGCAATATATAAAAAAAACATTGTTACATTATTCCTTCAGTTCTCCACTTAGACAACTCTCTTGACCCATATGACACGAGTTTTGGAGGAGCCTCAGATGACAAAACCAGCACAGCAGACAAGGCAGAGGAAGACAACGCAGGCTGCCCATCTGATGGCATTCCTATGGCTGATATCACACCATCCCACCCTTCACTGTAATGCTTGCTTCAGATCATATCCTGGCCTGCTATCTACACCTTTTCATGCTCTACAAAACAACCTGGCAGCTGTTACCTTACAGCCACTACTGTGCAAGCAACGTCTTGGAAAGTAAGGAAAAATCACAAGATACAGCAATATACAACAGGCAGGGTTCAGTAGCAGAGCATCACTCCTCTACTTTGGAATTAAATGATCAAGTTATGGTTTTCCTGGAAGAATATTATACTTGCTTTCTTAGAAATAATATAGAGAAATAGCATCCAGATAGATGATTCTGCTTTGTGTAACTTTGGTCAACAATGTAACAGAAAAACTTGACTAGGATTGCAATGACATCTTAGTATCAATACCAAAAAAATCCTCAACTACTTTGGAGGGAAACTATTCTATCCAAATATAATTTCCATCTGATAAATGGCTCAAGGTCATTATTTCCCCAAATTTACTTTTGTACCTTCTTCAGTGAATACAACAAAATTGATTAGATTTACTTGGATTATTTAATTTGTATTACTTGACGTTTGCTGGGGAGAATGGAATTACTGAGTAGTAGGGACTACACCTAATCTTTGACTAGATGACAGAGAATTAAAATCACTATCAATGGGAAAAAAGATGACAAGCTTCTATTCCTCTGTCAAACTGCTCTGTTGTTTGGATAGCAGGCTAGATCTGTAGAAATTATTTAAAATGTGTCAGTACAGATTAGACAGAACAAATATGCAAAATGAGAGGAAAAGAATTATCCCTGATATGAATATAGCTATCCTAAAAAGCATGGTCCAGTTCTGTCCAGCTAAAGAGTAAAATTCTGGCACTATAATGCAAATAACTGCATGGTTAATCTGTCTGCAATTAGCAGACATGTCTAAATAAAAAGAAAAAAAGAATATGACAAAGAAACCGTTTTAAAGGCATAGAATATACAAAATAAAGGGCAGAGGAAACTACACATGTGGGATATGTCCTTGTTATTAGGCTCTGCTAAAATGCTTTAATGAGTGTGGAGACTGTGGATCACATTGATGGAATGGAGTTATCTCACTAACTGTCTGTGAATGTTGCAATGAGGTTTTATTTGCTATGTGAGTACACTACGTGCACATACACCCCAAAAGAAACTCTGTCAGTAACACTGAATATGGGTAAAACGGGTATTTGTTTAAAGTATTGAAGATTTGAGTCCACGTATGGAGTTTTGGCACTCTTTTCAACTTGAGTCATAAAAACAGCACATGTCCCATCTAAACCAGAACCTGATTTCTAACAGTGTACCCAGGATGTTTGGTAGCAGCCTGAAAATCTGACAGAGACTCACCTATATTATGTGAGAATATCACTCTGATGCTTGAAATGAAGAAAAAAATGTAATGCTCAGCCTTCACCTTCCTTAGCCCATATAATGCCATCTTTCCTGTGGTAAAGTACTGTCACATAAGCAAATTCTTTCTTACACCTGAACCTTGGCCTCAGCTGAAAATGGAAAGAGCCCTCTTGAATGAGAACTTGAAGATGAAGAGGTGCTGAGAAGCTACCTGTGCTGTCTGCACTGGTAACCATATAATTAAATGCACTACATTTTAGGAATTTCTGAAAGTAATAATTAATAATTGCAAGGCTGTAATAGCAAGATTAGGAGTAAATGGAGAAATATCACTGAGGCTAGTAATTACAGTGTGCCCTTTAGTAATATCATGTCAATTTTTAACAATCCAATCATAATTTTCACATGCATGGGGATGTGCTTCTGCTGTCTATGAAACTATCTGAATGTTTTGCCATTGTTTGTATTTTGTTACTTGCTTCTACATGCCAGCCTCCAAAATTTTTGACGTTTGTTCTTCCTTCACTTCAAGTTAGAATAATGAATACTTATTCATACACATTACATAATAAAGCTGTTGTGTGCCATTGTATTCAAAACTGCAAAACTCTGGCTTGAATTCAGGCAGCTGGAAGTGTGTGAACTGGTGTCATTTTCTCAGGGTTTACACTGACAAACATGTACATTGATAGACTCTATTATTATCTCCTGTTTTATTCGTCTTCCCTATTTCCCAGCAGCAAAATCCTATTAGCTTCAGTGAAAGCTAATTCTACCAAGCATTTAATGCTGGAACCATGAAATCTGTCTTTTATGGCATTATTACAGTGACATTCTGCAAGAGGCAAGACTGCTCTTGGTAACTCCTGCTCAACAGTGGCCTCTGTGGAGATCCCCCTGCTCGACTCTGAGCCCACAACACGATGTGCGTGATGTCAGGGTGAACAAAATGAGAGATTCAGATGAAGAATTTGAACGTAAATACCTTAATTGCACCAAGCCCTTAACACGAAACCTTTTCTATACTTTCCTCTACTTACCTCCCATAGAACCATTCTCATTTGTTCTACAAGAATCCTCTACAAGATGTGATTTTTATATTGGCTCAAGGAAGGTAAATTAATCTACATGCTCGCCTCTAAAAAGACTTTGGCCTGAATAATACAAAATTCAGACTTAAAGATATTTAAGACCCTAAAGACAGTCATTACATTAGCCATAAAAGGCTTTAACCACTAGTGGCACAGAAATTGAAGTTAATGAAAACCAAAACAATTAGTTTGTGTGGCAAAATCATAATCTTTCTTTGATTTTTATCAAGAGCTATCATCTCCCTTTATCAAGTAGTCATATCAAAGGGTCAGGTGAACTAAAAATAAAAAAAAAACAAGCAAACATGTACTTACCCCAAATTGCCATGAAAATTGCAAAGAAGACAGTCCCTCCATTATCAAACAAATGTGTAACCTGAATAAAAAAATTAACACATCAAGAAAAAAATAATACTGCCACCTCATCTTCTGCCCCAAATAATCTCAGAGTTCATAAATGGTGGCAGGAGCTAAAAGCTAAGTATTCTAATAAGTAATCCTAGGCTAGCATGTTTCTTCTACCAAGGTTTTTCACACTCCGTCTTTCAGTATAATTTGAAATCTGCTGTTCCAGACTGTCACTTCATGCATCGCCAGTCACTGTGCTTCAGAGAAACTGAGCTGTTCTCTCCGTGTCCAGACAGGCTAAAATTTCATCCAGAATTCTTGTCATATAGTAGGTCAAACTTAATCTCAACCATTTCTATTGTAAGGTTTATATGGGCTCAAAAAACTCTTCATTCTACCTAGGTATTTTGCCATTTCTCTGCAGGTAAAAATAGCATGTGTTCCTTTTTCCCCAGACACCTCAGCCTCTCAAATTGTTGACATATTCTCCTTCTTAAAAGGCTTGTCCACCTAAACTCCAAAAAATATTAAATAGTTTCCAAATATTACTCCCCAGATGTCTCCATAATTCCAAACTATAAAGTTAATTTCTTCTCATGAATGCTCTTCAATTAGTTAGACTTATCCCTTATCTTACTCTTTATTATAAGATTTTTTTGGTCAGAACAGCTATTCAGCTGCAAAGTCTAAGGCTTACAGATTGAAAATAAGTATTAAAATAGAGAGTACTTACTTATTTATATTTAGTTATATTTATTTATTCATACTTGCTAAAAATCAGTATTGATTGAAAATTAGGTTTGGCATGCCTTTTAAAACATCTGAGTGGGTGAATGTGATGTCTCACTTATGAAACCACCACAATTTTTATTACAAAAATCTGAAATGTCTAACATTCAAGCCTTAATATAAAACAGTATTTAGGAAGCTGATAAAATCAGTAGATTTAAGGTAGATTAAAGAATTATTATAATTAATAAAGATTATAGATTTAAGAATTTATAGCAATGTAAATTATCCAGGGATAATGGGCCTTCTGAAAAACAGATGCTTTAAGATGTTGCTGGAAATTACTAAGCACAGCAGAGGCTTAAATTCCTAATAGAAAAAAAAAAAACCAACAAAAAACCACAAACCGCTACAAAATACTAGAGCAAATCAACAACATGCCTATGTTAAAAGAGGACCTGAAGAGTGAGAGAAAAAGAATGAAAAAGTGGCTCTGATATTGTCCTAAAGCATACAGAAAATCCATGGTGATTTCCCACTCTTTGAAATAAAAGAATGTCTTGAGATGGAAACTATTGAAAAGACTTTCTTTTCATTGATATTGACTCTCTTGCTGACTTAAGGACCAATTTTTAAGCTTTTATCACGAAAATAAACCTGTATGATAGTTATGGTTTTATTTTCTTTTTTTATGATTCTGAGATGGAATTGACTATTTGGTATTGTATATCAATAAATCCAGTATGTTCCCTGCCAGGATCATACAGAGAGATCAATTGTCAATCAAATGTGTATTTTTCTTTTTTTTTCGCTTTGCTTCCATAAAGGAAAACACAAACATAATGATCATGAGACAGAAAAATATGAGAGGTGAACAAAAGCAGCACAATAAATCTGATGACTATTACTGGGTTTGAATGTAGATCAGTGTGAGGATGTGATCTTGGATATTCTGGTCAGGAAGGAGTGCATCTTTCCAAGAAAATCAAAAATCAACCAACCAACCCGCAAAATTAATGTTGCTAAGAGTAGAAAATAAATGCTTGGCTCCTGATTGGGCATTGCCTCCATAAAGAGCACTCAGGTGGAAGTTTTACAGCATCACACTTGGAATTAAGACTTGGCTCTGTCAAAGGCTAAATACACAGTCTGAGACTGTTGATCCAGAAGGGCTCTAAGCAGAGGTGAAATACTGCAGGACTCTGTCCTGCTTAGTCAGCACAGCTGACTGATGTTGTCCTCATCAGATAAGGCTTCAGGCACTTGAAATCCACCCTGAATCAACATCCTGCCCCAAGTCAAGGCCAAGGTGTGCTGGGTGCAGGACCAGCCCCACGACCACGTGAACCACCATGGTTCAAAGAGTCCATTCCACGTGGATGAGAATGACAGTCTGATCATTCAGCCACTCAACTATTATTCAGGTATTACCAGCCTTTCCCTTAAATTACAAACTTCACTTCAGTGTGGCATTTTTATACAGAAGTGGGAGGAGATGAAAGAAACAGGCAGGAACAACAAGGAAAAAGGCATCTTCTGTATTTTGCCTCTAGCTTTACAAAACCTTGGCAGAAAAAGCACTTGAAGCATATGATTTTTTTTCCCAGCATTAATTTTTTCTGTCCAAAGCGACCCTCTGCAGGGAAACCTGACAGATATTTAGCCTGGTTTAATAACATGAAACTGGCCTCACATGAATGAGACAAGTCCCAGGACACAAGAAGGTTTGGGCAGATGAACATCACTTAGAGGAACTCACTATTCCTAATAAACTCAATATACTCTACCAGTAGTCTATTTGAATAAGTAAGGATTAAAACACTTACTCCAGAATAAGAGTGCTGATGCTTGAAACTAATCACAAATAGCTTCCCTTGCTTATTAGCTCTTTGGTTAGGTAGAATGTAGCCAGATAAGTAAATTATGTTCCCACAATGACAAAACCAGAGGAAAATGCTGACAAGCTCCATCTCAGGAACAAGCAAGAAGCAGGAAATGCCATTTTCTTTTCCAAAGAGCAGATCCTATGCCTTATTTCTAAATATGTTAGTTCTACTTACAGCACTAACAGTGCCTCAGGAAGTCAAAAGGGCCATTTGATTTGAAATCAGACTGTAGTTTCCTAGAATTACAGATTGTTTTCATCTACTGTGCAAACACAGCTGAACTGCTGACACATGTTTAGGTATTTGTTGCTCAACTTGAGCAACATGGTGATAACCAACAAAATCCCAATCCCTGTTAGAAACCAGGCAGGCTGTGGCAAGAGGTAATGAGTGAAGCTGCTGTGAACTTTTCTTCAGAGACATCACAGTGAGTGAAGGCATTACATTATAACCTTTAGAAAAAACTACATAAAACTTTTTTTTTATTGTATTTTTCTTTGCCATTTGAATGGCCAGATAGTAACCCTATTCCATCCCAAAGAGAATTCTCTCTCTCCCCAAGCTGGGGGAGATCCAGACCAGACAAATACTGAAAGGAGACAATATATGTTTGTTTTCTGTATTCTAATCCAAGGCTGATCTGTTTTTCAGAACAAAAACATTGGCAGGAAAAGCTGGGAGCTCACATGAATTTCCATAATTGTAGATATGAGAAAAGAGTGCCTGGAACAATGGAATATGAGTGGTTATTGTCCTCTCTGGCTGTCATCTACGTTTTTTTCAAAAGGATCAATTTTAAAGTAAATGAAGTATGGATGGACTGCCACATTTTTTCTGCTGCAATGAATTATTCACAATGTGACATTAAATGCGAAATTTGCATGATTTAAGCACATGATGTCAGTGTAAATACAAATAAGACACAAAACCTACTTCTTATTTACTGGGGCTGTTAAAAAGACAGGATCTAAGTTAAAGGGAATATTATTTTATGAGATAAAGAATACTAACATAAAAAGCCAAGACTGCTTTTACATCATTATGAACATATCAGACATCAAAATATATTGAACACTGCACGTATACAGAAGTCCTTGTGATTATTTTAGTTTGAAGAAGAGCCTCTTGTAGCAAAATATTTAATTGTATAAAAACTTTGCATTAGTTTGACAAAGCAGAGCAGGAGCAAAACTTCAATTACAAAGCAAACAAGGGAAACAGAGTAAGAAGATAGTTATAGAGTAAAGAAGAAAAACCATTACAAAAAGTTGTATTACTCACAGGGGACTTAATAAGTTGATGCAACTAATAAGAATTTATTCATCAGAAAATGCCCACAGAAAGCAATTTTAGAAAAACCCCAATCATTTCAGAGCATTCCCTTATCAGAAAGACGAATTACAAAGGCTGAAAAAAACATCTGTAGAGAAACGACATGTTTTTCAGGAACCCTGGTTGAAACATGGGCAGCCATTACGCAATGAAAATTATCTTGATAACAATAATACAATAATTACCTTGGCATATATGCAGCTTTCGTTGAGTTTTTGTAGTGTGCAATTGCGTTCACACATAGGGCACATAATGGTTTCATTTGCCTCGCAGATCTCTTTGCTTTAGCATGAGACAAAAAAAAAGGTTACAAAAACACTTCTAGCATTCCCAAGATTATCTGAGGTTATGCCATTTGTGTTCTCTGTTAGTCAGCAGTGCCTGCACCACAAAACTGAATGAATTAAATAAATTAAAAGCGAATATTTGGCTTGAAAAGTCTCATCCCAGATCAAGAATCTGAACTCTACAGGCCACAGGGTAGTGTACAGTTTTTTGGGGCATTATGTTACACTTCTCACACTAGCAAATTCTCTTCCAAATATCACAAGGAGAAAACCAAAAAATTGCTCACCTTTTCAAACCTCTTCACAGCCTATTTTTCTAACTTATGTAGAATTTACCAGACATTCAGAGGATAGACAACACTGATATACTGTACAATGATTTCAATCAAATTACACCATTTATACCAGCTGAAGGTCTGTTCCACTTAGATCAGTCACATGTAAAAACCCACTAATGGGGACTTCTGGCAGTAGTATTTCAAGTCCTTGCATTTATATTTTCTACAGAAGAACTTATGTATAGGACTAATAAAAAACCCACCACTTTAATATCTTATTTTGGGGATCAATATCTTCAAGCCACATTCTGATGTTTCAAAATCCTAAAATTTAAGAAGATGAAGTCACTGTTTTCACTGGGACCATTCGTACTCAAAGCATAGCACATAACTAAGTGTTTTGACAAAGGCAAAGCAGAATTAACAGAAGCGCAAAAATTAATTTTAAAGCAAATTTTAACTGCAGTGAGTAAGCATCCCAAAGAACCTCAGCAAGCACTTTTCCCCATCCTTTAGCAATGCTGACATGCCTGAAATGATCCTATGACACACTAGGGAAGTAGCAGTATAAAACAAATGCCAGAAAATCCCAACTAATTTGTTCTAATAAACATTGCACTTTCATCTCTCCTTCTCATACAAGCTGTATTTACACTTCTGTTTGGAATATTATGATTATTTCCAAATGACTGCATCTATTAAATACTTTCTGGCATAACAGTAAATGTAAATAAAAGATTAAATATAAATATTAATCTTTGGTCACATTCCACCTAACACCAGATTCACCAATTCACTGAAACTCTGTTCCAAATGTGAACGTGACAATGAAACAGTCCAGAGTAACTGTTAAGCCAGAATGAGCAAACCCAGTCTTTCAGAGTAACAGAAATTTTAGTGTGCCACATCAGAGAATTTTCTTGCTTACATTTTCATTCGAATTATTAAGTGCAAAAAATTCACATTTTAACCACATGTTGTAACGGCTTGGCAATAATGGAAACTACTATCAAATATAAGGCCAAAAGGTACTGTACTTTGAATTTAAATTCAAGATGACAAATACTACATTTTCTATATCATATATCCTTAGTTAGAGTGTTGCTTTGTTTTTAACACATGAAGTTTCACAAACTCATAGTGACAGTGATAGGTCACAAGCTAAGTTATCGCTACTTTGCAAAAGCAGTAACATTTGTCACACAAGAGCTTGGGACAGGTGTTATGTTAATTGTCACTGCAACTCACATCTTCAGTGTAAGGGCAAAATAAGCTGCTTTGTGCTGTTCTCGCCTATATTTCTGAAATCTGACTTAAGCTCATGATGCAAAGACAGGTCAAGCTACGCTGTACTCATGTCTGGCATTTCTGTTTGACTGATAAAAAGGGACAACTGACAACAGTGATAATTAAAGGTGTCGATAAACACATCAAAATCAAACTCTCTAAAATCATCAGATTTCCTTTATAGAGGCTAACCAATTTGACATCTAGCTTGAGAATAAAAGCAGGTAATAAACATTGCACCTAATTTGTTCAAAGAGTGCAAATGAAAGGACTACTATAGGACTATTGAAGCCCTTCTGCCTGACCATAACTTTCTATTTCCTCCAATTTAGTTCAAGGAGGGCACTTGGATCAAAATCTATTTAAAAGCAAATGAAACAACAAATACAAGTTCATGTTCTGCATTTTTGTTTCTGCATGTTCAAATTCTATGAATATAATCCCAATGCCCTGGGAGCTACTGTGGAGTTTCTTCAACAGAAATTCTGTGGATTTTTCTCTTGGTTACCTTCTCTTTGCAATGGAATGCTGCAATGAGCTGCCAACACTACAAACTCAGTACCCTGGGGACCTCAGTGCTGCCTTAAGGCAACCACAATATTACTAAATTTGATTATAAGCACATGTAAGACGAAGAACATCCTCCATTTCAATGTCCATTTCAGTGACACCGCCCATCTTACACAACTATTTTGTGACAGGAAAGAGGAATGTGTAGAATGGAGAAACTTCTGCTTCTAAACATGGGACAGACGTGCATTTTTTATCACAGTATCACTGTATGTTCAGGGTTTTTGTCTTTCCGCCTTTTTTCATGTTCCTCCTCACCGTACAATACATTTAAATCATCAAATTATTCAATCAGACCTGAAAGTTTATTGTTTCCCTAAAACTGTAATTGAGCAGAGAGACACTGCAACAAGAAGCAAAAGTCAGTGTGAGAGGGGGATATTCGCTCCCTTTTGGTGGTACCCTTCCTTCCTTTCCATTTCAAACTTGCTGAGATGGTATTTAGATGGGCTGGTATTTAGATGTATTACTGGTATTCAGATGTATTTAGATGTATTACTGGTATTCAGATGGGTTCCTGGCATAGGCTGATCTNAAAACAAATATATATATACACATATACATATGTATAAAACAAATAATATATATACACATATATTTTTATACATACACATATACATATTTTTACATATATATATATATAAAACAAATAATACATATTTATATAATATTTTTATATGTGTATATATAAAGAGCCAGCCGCTAGCAGACCCTGAGCATGGAGCAGAGGCAGGCACTTGGACAAGTCATGAACAAGACAAACTAGTTCTTAGGTGTGACATCATTCAGAATTCTCGAATGGCTGCTGCACAAAACCTATGGCTGGCATGGTAAGCAGCGTTTGGTTCTACGGCAATGCATACTCCTGAATTTGCTTGTTATTTCTCTGCTGGAACCGTGCTGGATTTGTGGAAAAAGAGGAAAATCGTTTCCTGCCTGCAGCCACTAGAGGGGGGCTGATGGCAGCTCTCTGCACCTGAGAGGTGAAGGCACATCCCTGAGGAAAGCATCCTTCTGCAAAACCGATTTGATCATTTGCTAAGCTCACATTTTGTAGTACACAACACAGACAAAAATAGGGATTTTTGAAAGAACTTATCATACTTAAATCAGCACTTCCTAACATCCACGGATTCCTCATAACAGGTGTAATAAAGCCATTTCACATGGAACAGTGTTCATTGGAGAATATTGAATCTGGGGCAGCGAGCCAGTTCTGACATTGCCATAATGCCCTAACACGATGTTTAAATTTCTAATTTCCACTGGATTTCCTGTGCCTAGATTGTTTTAAAGTAATATATCCAATTCTGTTTCTTCCAGTTCGCTACTGAACACTGTATTTGTGTATGGTGGTAGCTGCAGTGCTAAAAATCAAATGATAGATTTTAAAACTCTTACAGATCCTTATGTAGAACTTTCTTTAAAGCTATGCAGAAACAATAGATAAATAATCTCTCAGTCCTAGACTACAGCAAGAATAAGAACACAAGAACTGCAGCATGACACCGATGTACCTCAGGGTGAGACCCAATACACCCAGCCCCCACAGGGACAAACTCAGATGTGTTTTGTCTGTGCTTTGTCTGCAGCTACTAAGCAGCAGCCAAGGGAAAAAACTGAGGACAGAAAACCTCAAAAGCTAGCGTACCTCTGTGCTCAGGTGATTTATCATACCCTGCAACCTTCAGCAAGGAAGATAACTGCACCTTTCTGTTAAACAGCAGTCTTATCTGCTAGTCTTCCTGGGACAAGCATATGACACAGAGGAGGTGATTGTCCTGCTCTATTCTGCACTGTGCAGCCTCACCTTGAATATGGTGTGCAGTTTTGGGAGCCACAATATAAGAAAGATATAAAGCTCTTATGGTTCTTTGATATAAAAGCAAATGATAGCTTATAGTTTGAAAGAATGAAATTATTAGAAATTTTGTGCTTTCCCTTGGGGAACTGCCAATGACACACCTTTCTCTTCTCCAAGGACGAAATACTAAGCTATACCTTGATAATAGTAGATTGTGCCCCCTTGTTCCCCCTTTGTTGAAACTGTGCCATTGTACATGTGACAAAAAACCAGACTGACAGATCAACTGTGACAGATCAGCTGTGGGCCCTGTGCTCTAAGAAAGGCTGATACTTGCCTTTAGATCTATTGCACTCTGAAGACATTTATGGTGAAAAACAATCCAAATACAGAGAACAGTATTTTAAAGATAGCCTAATTTGCTGGCTGATAAGTTTATTGCATTGAACTGTATTTAATGCGCTTTGAATTCGTACAGTTTGTCAGGAGTTTGCCGAACAAAGCAAGCTTAAAAAAAGGTGTTCATTACAGCACTGAAGAACATAATAACCCACTGTGAAACAGAAGTTAAAGAAAATTCCTCAGATAAAACTTAAATACAGTCTTGCTCAAAGCCAGAGAAACAACACTTTCTATGAAATGTGACTCTGAGTATACATTCAGCCTAAGCACCCAAACTGCTTGGAGCAACTGCTGCAAGTGTTAACAGCACTGATACTGAAGTGTCTGATAATATCTGATGGAAAACTTTGCAGTAAGGGTGGGTCCTCAGAGAGCTCCTAAAAGTACAGTCAGCACTTCAGCACCCTCATCACAACATCTTAATTGACATAAACCCTTCGCAGAGCAAAATCACATCAGTGGGAAACTGGAGAACTTGGCTCATTTCACATGGTTGTAATCTCCCTGATGCTGAGTCTCCCGGCTGCAAGTTACATTGACACAGATAAGAATTTTGTCAGACTCCAAGTTTGCCACTATTAATGAAGGGAGGGAAAAAAGGCATAGGTAAAAGTTGAAGTCTGATAACTGAATACACTCTGGAAGTTACAGCAAGATGGAGGTAATGAGGGAATGTTCTATTTGGTTATTTCCACGTTATTACCATTATCTGCAACACATTTAAAAATATAGCCATGTAAGTTGTGCCAGACTGTTCTTAACTTGCAACAGGCTATCACATATTATTAAACAGGATTTTACCTTACTTGGCTGGAATCCATTGTAAATAATCCATAGAGGAAAACAAAGAGCCCAACCAGGGCAGCAGGAATAAGCATTCCAGTATACCATCCCAGCCAGGCAAAATACAGCCCAATTTTTTCACCAAAGTATCGCCTGCATGAAAAGGAAACACATACATTGTTTAAAACTAAAACTTATGGAGACCTCTATCTATCTCTACTATCAAAGTAGTAGAATAATTCTAACAAGGAACTACCATCCCAAGCCTATGGCAAAATCATCAGTTTACCAAAGGGGTTTTTTCAGGCTAGCACAACATTTTAGCGACATCAATTGCAGATTTATAAGAACATAGGATATAACAAGGATATAACTGAAGTGCCTCTGCATTTTCATGTCCTTGCAATAACTAAGTAGATGGACTTGTATCAACATTATTAAACATAGAACAGTTTAGTAGATAGACAGACAGATAGATAGATGCACACAGACACAAAAAATCTGGAAAGGGATAAAGTTAGTATGACCTAAGTATTCCATTTTAAAAGACATTTATGATGGATAATGATAGATAGATAGATAGATAGATAGATAGATAGATAGATAGATAGATAGATAATATGACATATTTTGAACTATTATTAGTGAAACAATGCTCTGAAAACAAAAGCTGAACACTGAACTTTAATTCTTCAAAACTTGGCTATCAATTGCCAGAACAGACAAAAGAGCAGCGATCAGAAAGCCAATCAAGGATGATACAGCATAAAATTGGCACATGCTTAGCTCCACCAATAATTCGTTTTGACTCAGATCAAGAATAAAAACTGACAGCAACGAAAATGAATTACTGGTATTCAATGTCAGAGAAGGAAACTATGAACCCCAAATACCGCCATTATTTAACTTCAATTATAAACATTTCTCTACTTTATGTTTGGTAACCTGTAAATATAGACATATAAATAAGAGTTTATTTTTAAACCCACATGGAAAGGTTACAATTGGGTTGCGTTTTAAGTTCTCTGCATCTGGGAATTCTGACTGTCCATGTGGATAACAGTCTGCTCTCAAAGGTGCTCTCACAAGGGGCAAGTGTCTCTGACCAGCAGACCACACTAGTGGTTTGTATTTTAGGGTTCACACTGTGAATTCCTGAGCAGTTGGAACTACATGTATTCTATGCAGACTCATTTGAAATTACCAGCCCTACCAAAGAGGTAACTTAGAGAATTCCGGACCTACCCAATAATAAGGAATAGCTAAATGTTACAGGAAAGCACAAGGAATTTATGAATATAGTTAGCACACTGTTGCCAGGCTTTTCATGTCACAGAAAATCTTCAAAGTACTAATACCTGATTAAATCAAGAGGTTGGTATTTGTACCACATGCCCCACCGTGCCCAACGCTCATATAAGAGGTGTCTGTGATTCTGTGCTCCATGGGTTTTGATGGGATGTCTGCTTTTGTGGCTCCCCTGAAAAAAAAAAAAAACCACAAAGAAATGGAAGTACATTACTAGGCACTACAGAAAATAGATGTTTCTTAGGTATTTTTGATTATAATTTTCATAGAAATGTTTTTCATGTGTAATAAATTGGTCTCTTATTCTGGGTACATCTGGAACCATGTCATCTGGAGCTAATGGAAGCCAGACATAAGAGACAGGGTTACATACACTTCTGAAATGGCCAGCTTCTCTAATAATTAATCACTGAAACATGTTAATGCAAGACTTTAGAGAAGTACTCAATTCTTTATATGACCTCCAAACTGTTTCTATTTCCCTAATAGACACCTATTCTTATACTTATGCCTATTGCAATTTTTCAAACTTTTTCAAGCAATGCTTGTGGTATCATTATATTTCTCCTATAAAATTTTAGAAATTTCTGGTATGTCAGCTCTTTTCTCCTAGACATTTTCTATTACTTTCTTTCACTACTGTTGAAAGTATAGAAAAAGACATTCTTTCTGGGGTACATGTTTTGTAAAATGAAGGAAACAACAGAACTGGCATTATTTTGAAGCTGCATAGGACTCCTGAGGCATTAAAAGCAAAACAGAGTCAGACTGATCCAGGAGTCCTTCTAGGCCATGTCTGACATTTACAGACTGAATGAATAGAGCCATGCTTGGCAGTCAAAAGGTAACACACGGATTTGCTAGAACAATCCTGAGCAGAATCTCTTGCGTTTGTAATTTTGCTCCAATTTCTGAAGTAGGCCGTATCCCTTAGCTGAACTTTTGTCCCGAAAAACTCACATCCCTCGGTTACAGTAAAGAAAATATTTCATCCATTGACTGCAAGTGAGCCAAGTCACTTCTTGTGAGGAGAGCAGAGTTCTCCAGCACAGTACTTCAGTTAGTGATCAGAGAGATTCCTGACCTTGGTAGGTCTAGGTAATTAAGCCATTTAGATTTTTATCATGTATTTGAAATCTGGAGCATTCCCCACAATTCAAACAACACCATTTACTTGCTGCAATCTTCTGATCCTCTGACTTCAGAATGAGTTAAAACCAAAGGTAAACATAACGAAGAGTCCAAGCCTACTCCTTTCTCCTTACAGTCAGCAAAGCAGCATACCAAAGGTGTCAACACTGAGTGTGACCTTTGCAGCATCTAGGAACACCTAGGAAGAGAACATCAACTTATTCTCATTCAACATTTATCCAGTCTGCTGGATAAATGACTGCAAAGCATTACCCAGTGTTATGTGTTTTAATTTTTTTTTTCCTGCTTCTTTCCTCGCTGTTATCCATAAAAGAGTTCAAGTCTCAGCATTCCCATTGGGATTGAATTTTCACTCTTATTTGTTCATGTGGCAAAGGAAAGAAACTAAAAGTTTAAAAATCAATTGTTCAACCACTAGTCCTTAGCATCAGTCAAACAGCAACTAAGGTAAGAGAGGCTTAAAAAATAGATTTCACTGATTTTAACTGAAGTGTGGAAACAGTACCTTACACCATAACAAAGGAACATATAAAATGGATATGACAGCATGGCTTTGATGCCAGAGAAAGCTTCACAGGCTTTTCTGTTAGTACAGCCAGCTTTTCCCTGAAGTCAGTAACACACAGCTGAAGCATTAACAGTGATGTTAAATTATTTATCTAAAATACTCCTTCTCTGTATTCCTAGTATTTAATTATTAATACCATATTAAAAAATTACTCTCAGCCATTTGTAAAGCCCAATCCTTTGAAACACGAAATCAAGCCACAATATTCACCCGAAACACCCACAGAGCTCAAGAGCTGCAACTACCATGCTCCTGAGAGCATTTCAAATGACTGAAGATGTGTGGCTTTCTTCTTCTTTTTAACATCAAAAGATTTTCTGAAAACCCTCTTAAGTCATACACAGATTTTTTTATTTATTTTGTGAGTTGGCAGTACTTAGAAGACTTTACTGAAAAAAGTACTGTCAAGTAGAGATTATATGGAACTATTCTGAAAATACTAAATGGGAAATAATTAAGCAGTCTCCCTAACTGTGATCAAGCGGCCAAGCTATCAGAAAAACAAAACCTTTTGTAGGTGGCATGCAAAAATAATTTAATGCAACTAACTGGAACAATTTGAAACAACTGACTAAGACTCTCATTAAGAACTCCACAGGCATTGTCCAGTTCATAAAAATCAGAGAAGAATTATAACATCCCAGTTCTACCAGAAAATATTCCAGGATGTTACTATAATATCCAAGGTAAGGAAAATTTTAAAAGTCAATATTAAAGTAAAACCTATAAGTAAAAGAAGCATCAACAGGATGCAGGACAGAATCAAAGTAAGATTGCAAACCACTAGTGCAAGCTTTAATCTAAATATGAAACGAAAAATCAAATTCATCAGGTTACCTCATGTGGTGGAAATGCTGCTTCATATGTTCCATTATTTAGTAACCTATTAATACCTAAAAAAAATAAAAAATTAGTTCTGATATCAATTTTTATACACATTTTTCAAGTAGCGTGAATTTTCAAGTTACATTTAGAGAATGTAACTTAAGTGTTAGATTATAAAAATGCTGCTAAAGATGACAATGAATCAATAATCCCACCAGCTATTTCAGCAGGTCTTGCTGATCCTTCAAGATTTCTGGCTCTGTCAAACTAGACAGCAACTTGCCAAACGGCCAAAGTCTGCAACTTTTCTCTCAGGGTTGGGTGCTTGTGCCAGATTGAGTGTGAGAAGATAGTTACATTCAAGTTGAGTTCCTCAGAGCATATGATACAGATTTTATGGGTGACCAGATGATCTGACATACAGAGTGGTATGGACAGACAACTCTTGAGGCAGGGAAATCCCTGCAGGGTTAAAAGCTAATATGGTGTTTTTAAATATATGCCAGCTGAGAACTTCATATCAGAGCAGTGCTCTGCGCCAGACTGACTACTGCATTTTGGATCAGTTCCTAGAGTCTTCCTAAAAACAGATTTGTTGTACTAGCACAGCACATTATAAAAAAATGAAAAATAAATAGCCATTGATAGGTACAATAAAAAGATTCAATAGCTTTTAAGGGCAGATCTGTAGCCAAGAGTTTCTCCAATAAACAGGTACATATGGTGGAATTCAGATTTGTCTGTTCAAATATACACTTTATACTAAACTAATCTCATAATGAAATTTGCCATCATCAACTGCAAAGGTGTTAGATATGAACACTTATTCTCCCTGTTTTTCTTATTACTGCTTTTGTCCAGAAACTGAATCAACAAATTTCTGTAATTTGTATCATCTTCATAAACCTCTGCATATTTAATCCTTAATTTAATTCCTGGGAAAAAGTAGAAAATCATGCCTACATCATTGGTCATTGAAAATGAAAATGTATAGTCAGACCTTCTAAAAATTAATACTGTTGATATAAACCAAATTCAGTCTCCAGATCAACTGTCTCTGTGCTGCACAGAGACCTCAAATCGATCAAGTGTAGAGCACATTGATTCTCTGCACTGAAACTGATGGATAGTAGCTGAAATAATAGGATCAGTCCCTGAAAACACTGTCAGTTTTCTCAGGTATATGTTACCCTTATTGGGGCTTTCAATAATGTGAAATTATGATAATCTCTCAATTTTATTTTAAGGAATGAGTGATTAAGTGAAAAATATTGCAGTCTTTCACTGAGATACTCAGGTAGAAAATCGGGACATTGCTTCAACTCTGTTGCTGTGTGAATGAAAAGATTTAAAGGAAAGGAAAAAATTAATTGAGTTTACTAAAATGATATATTTTCAGGCAAGTAAAGATGTCAAATTTTATAGCTTTGCGTTAGGTAAAAAATACAGCATTCTCACCCATTTTGGATTTTCCATCTTCATACTTAGTTCTCTGTAGCACATGATGCACAATTCTACTTCTTGTGGAATTGCTGAAGAAGCTGTCTTTGTTGTTTATCGTAAAACTATTAAAATAATGAACGTCTCAATATACAAAACAATACACACACATTGAAATATAGCTGTTCAAGTGCTTTCTTTTTACAATGATTAACTGGATGTTTATATTCCTTGGACATTAGATTCTACACTCCTAGTGCAGGTCCAATAAAGTTATCCCTATCACAGATTATTTCTGGGAAAACAAAACCAAAACTAAAATCAAAAATATCCTACTATCTAGTTAACTTCTATTCTGGATATAATTAGTTAAATGAAGATCTTCAGTAGCAGTGGTGGCCTTAAATTCAAGCTACTTATGCGTTGACAGTTGTCTGCGTAGTGGAACCACCAAAACTACTAATTAAAAAAATAAAAAACAAAACTCCATGCACTGGAGACTTGGGTAGCAGCTCCACAAGCATTTTCCCATAGAGGATTCTAGGATGGAGCCAAGTGAAGCATTCTTGGCCAGATGGCTCCATTCTGGACACCAGAAATCTGACATGCAGAAGCTTTTTCCTGCTCAGCTGTGACAAAAGTGATACTATTACAATTAATTATGTCAGCTGAGCTGGTTGAGAAGAAAACACCAAAACTGGGGGATTGATCCAGTACAGTATGGTAAGTTACTGAAAAAAAAAAATTGAGACTATAATGCAATTACTCTGTTTTTCTGGGATAAAGTCAGTTCACTAGCATATAATTTCTTTACTGAGCAGAAAAATCCAGTTTATCCTAATTCATATTTCTATTTTTAATTAACTTTTCTCTCCTGAAACAGTTATCACAAAACATCATTAAAATTAAAAAGCAGTCAGAATTTTAAAATCTAACTTTTTGGGTACTGAAAAACTTTAAGTCACAGTTTAACTATTTACCATTGTCAACATGCTGATTTGAACACATACAGTTTTGTTGTATATATATTTGTATTTTCAGAGACAAAAGATCTTTTTAAATGCAGATCCAGTAAGAGAAAAAAAAAGCATCACTGGTTTTCGCTTGCTGCCAGGCGCTCCCAATTTCAACAGCTGCATCAGGTTTTGCCTAAGTAAAATAAGTAACTAAGCAAAGGAAACTTGACCCAGTATTTGCATTCTGTAACGTAATGGAAAGAAAAACTAAAAAACTTCTAAACCAAAAAGGCAACATTTGACTGAATTTTTCAGTCAAATTCCAGATTACGTTACTGAGTGACCGTCAAACAGCAAGTAACACAGAGCAGATTTTCGCTTTAAGAGAAAAATACCAAATATGATTCCAGGCATTGCCAGTGACCATCTGTTAGCAGCTACCCCTACGGCACTTGCTTGGAAGTGAGAAAGCAGAGAATCCTTGTGGTCTCTGGCACTGTTTTCCCAATGCCAGCACTTACTGGTGGATCCTTGCACGGCTGAAGGGTGCTGTGTAGCAATCTGTTTCTTCCAGATCAGGCAGAGCCTCCTTATCAAGCTTCATTGGATTCCTCGGTAACCAACTTTTCAGCTCTCTGAGATTCCTCTGCAAACTGAGACAGCAAAAAGTCAGATTTACACGCTCTCAGCTCCTTGTTATTTCCAGCTCCAGCATTGCATATTTAGTGACATCATACTAGAAATGAAATGAAATGAAAGCGGGAAAATTCCACATTAAGTAACAAAAAGAAAACAAGGAGTTAAAAAGCAAAATGAACAGTATTTATTTGCAATCCATCTTGAACGCTTTACTCGAGTAAAACACATGCTAAAATTAGTAGGATTATGGCTCGAAATGGGACTGCAGTATTGAGTCTGGAGATATTAATTTTCCAAGGTAGTTCATCTGGCGGAACTGTCAATGTTTGAGCTTTAGTCAAGAACATACCTAATTGCTCTCTCTGGCCCCACTGAACAAAGAAAGTGAAACCTCTTCCTGCTCTTTTGCCTGGCAATTTGGACACTAAAATTCACAAAATTTTTAAATAAATAGGAGAGTGCTAAGGATCAGATTGTGGTTTTCTGATTGCAACAAAGCTTTCCCCCAAAAAATTTTCTTAAAATCCAAGAGCTGATATTGCCCTACAAAACAGTACACCTAAA
Organism: Grantiella picta; assembly: GCA_013397955.1. Classification (NCBI taxonomy): domain Eukaryota; kingdom Metazoa; phylum Chordata; class Aves; order Passeriformes; family Meliphagidae; genus Grantiella; species Grantiella picta. The sequence continues at coordinate 106,697 of VZRM01009107.1, read as the reverse complement.
CAGCAAAGATAGTAAAGGATATGCTTCACCAAAATGGTTATGCAGTATTTAGGCAGAAAAAAACCAACCAAAAAACCTAGATATTACTTCCTTCAGATTCCCAAAAATTTACATTACAAAACACAAACAGAACATCAATATTGTATGTTCAATCAGATTATACACTGGCACTGGCAACATAATTTTTTTCTACTGGCATCTTGCCTAAATGATGTCTCAGGACATCATTTATGCAGGGGGAAATCTAGTCAAGCTCAGTTAATTTTCAAGCAAATGCTCACTTTGATTCTGTGCTCCTTGCTCACCTATACGTTTTCATATTCAACTGCAATGCAACATGGTAATTTAAGGAGTAGATCTCATATTAAACAAGTGCTATATCATGACACAATAAGCACATCAGAGAGTCAGAAAAAGTCTAAATTTGAGAAAAACATTCCCTAAATAGTATTTTTTTCAGCGGAATTTGGGCTCTACTCAATGAATATGTATGCCTGATATATAAAGCACATATATCCACAAGAAGTGTAAAGCGAAGCAACCAATTCCTTTCTCTGAGGTGAATACTTCATTGCCTGTGCTAAGCAGAAGCACAGCTACACATTGCATAATGCCCATAATAAAAAGTTATATTTCATAATGTTAGTAATATTTCATAATGGGAATGAACATTTTTTCATAATGTTCATAATAAAAAGTAATAAGCGATGACACAGTAAACTGCTCTCAGGCAACAAAGCAACCCTTCTGAAAATGTACCTCCTATTATCAACATCAGCAAAAACATTCGACCCCTATTTCACACAGTATTAGGCAGAAATTTTAGCCAAATGTGGGAGAAGGATTTTAGAGTTACATTTAAAATCCTCAAAATTTTCTTCTGGCTATATATTGCAAGAGATTGGTGCACATTCTGTTCTAACTGATAGTGCACTTGACCTGCGTTCAACACCAACCATTATAAGCCAAAGAACATCATATTGTCAATGGAATTGAAACAGAATACAGTTCACAGACAGGCGGATCCCTTAAGTGTCTCCTTAATACCTTAGTTAGTGAATTGATTACCTTTATTAGTTCCAGTGGAAGTTCTCTTAGTACAGTGTGTGTAAGTAGTTTCCCCTTTATTTTCTTAAACTCTTTTTTCTGTTGTACACATGCTGATTTTTAAGTCAAAATCCAGGGTGTTTATTTTAATGAGGAAGATACGCAGATGCATCAGGAAGAGAAAAACAATACATCTAATTTCAGAGTTTTTACTTGAAAATATTATAAAATTGGTTATGGGAAAAGTCTTGATCATCTCTCCCATACAAAAATCTAAAAAAATAGTAGATAAAAGCTACATTAAAGAAATTAGCTCTTGTTTAAAATTCATGTCTCCTTCGGTTCACATGAAAAACAGCATTGGAATAAATTAATACTTGTGTCCACATTACATTTGCAGTTTCTCTTCCGAGACAAAATGTAATGCCTTAGCTCTAGATAGAATACAATATTGCAACATATGAAAAATGTATCAAAACGATCCAAAAAGAGAGACTTTTTTTTTTATTTACGTTATTTTACTGTTGAAGAAGAAAACTGAATTTTCACTGTGCTTTCCTTTAAATACAAATATTTGCCTAAATCATACAACTAAGTATTAGAAGTTTTACTCAGAGTGGCTTTCTAGGACAAAAAGTAGCACTTTAAAGAGATTCCTGACAATCTATTCAAGGCAGTCTATTTAGTAGGAGTAAAAACAGACAGAACTGGTCTGGGGAAGTCAGAAGTTCAGGCAATGAGGTCAAAAACGTCCCAGTGCAATGGTGCTGCAATGTTATGGGCTGCTGCTCCAGGTATGCTTTTATTGAAATCACTCCAACTGGTGTTACTGAAATGCTGTGCCCCTTGGACCAAGGGTACTCTGGAACACGTGTGCATTTCATTCTTAGCCATACAATTTCATATTTTATGAAGGTACTCGTAATTTCAGCTTCGCTCGACTTCCATTCTCAGTTGTACTGATTTATTTGGTTGGTTAATCTTTTTTTGGTTCATCTTTTTTTGCGGAACAAGTTCATCCAAAAATCCTTGCAGATTACGTTTACTCAACAGACTGCAACACAAAGGAACTCAGTATGTAGATGAGCTTAGCACTCGTTATCTGATCAAACTCATGGAACAAGACACCAGAATTAAGCAACTTCACCAGTCTTGTTAGGCAGTTTTGCCAGCAATCACCACCCAGTAGTTTGCTTGGTGGTTGTGTCTCTCAAGACTGGCCAGAAGTGTCAACTTTATGCCACCAAGTAACATGGGCATGGTGTGTTTCCATGTACTGGAATGGGAAACATGTTAGGGTTGACAGATTCCACATATGGACACAATCATCACTAAAAAAGGAAGAAAATTATAGCATCTTTGTTTAATGGAATGATATCAATGATTTCACTTCAGTACGCAGACTGAAATCCAAAAGATTTTAGAAGTCCTTTTGCAAAGGAAACTTATTGCAGGTCAGTTGCTAAACAAAGTAATTTTTGGCTGTCTTTAGAAATTTTAAGTGACTTCAGCATTTCAGTGGGCAGAATGAGGCTGCATACTAAGACAGGTATCTTTTACTTCTCTTTTCCTTGATGCCATTTTTTACCAGCATGAAATCAGCTGGTCCAATTTGCCAATTACAATACTGTTTTACTAGATTATTCAGCCTTCAACCTGAGAGTTCAGACAATTTCTGATACCTACCCTATTCACATGTATATTTGAATATATATGTGAATAGGGTAGGTATCAGAAATTTCCTCTGAGAATATTTATTGAAGGCTTTCCAAATATTGCTCTTAATGAATATGATAAAATTATTTCTATAGTGTGATTCTATGAATAGAAATCAAGCTTCATAGGATTAATTACAATGTTAAGGACTTTTTTAAAGGTGTACAAATAAATAGAAAGACACCACATGGATACCACATAAAAGAAATGAAATATTATTAAGTATTTATCTTGTCTTTTCATTCATGTATCTAATAATCTTTTGCAGACCTTTTAAAGAACATTTATAGATATATCCATCTATCATATAAACATGTCAATAAAGTTAGAGAAGTGCACCTGTCACAGCAGGTCTAATATAGTAGTGTTACTTTGAATACTTAAATCACAGAAATTCTATAGCCTTAATATTTTGATATACAAGAATTGAAAATAGTTCTTTACTGTAGCTCTTATAAACTCTACTTAATAACTTAGAAATTTTAATGAGATTAAATAAACTACAGAGAAGCAGTTAAGTTGTAAGATGCAAAGTAACAATGACAGTTGTAGAAGTTAAAGTATGCATGCGATGTGTCCGTCAGCAATTTCAGAGTCACCTCTCAATTTTAGATATAGCGTCTTTCTTTTTTTCCTTTGTTTCAGACAATTCCTTTGGGCACTGAATTCTATAAAGTGCCAGAAAATACATGCAGAAAAATATTCATCCCCAAATTCTCACTAAGTAAATCACAGCTAAAAGCATTTGTCTCAAAAGAAAAAATCAATCTGGTATGAAAATTACTTATTACATGATTTACAGGTATTATGCAACTTAAGTTGCATGTTTCAGACATTTGTCCTTCTAAATAAGGAAAACAATTTATATAATATCCAGGAATCACCAGATGGATTACAAATGAAATGAGAGAATTTTGAAGCAAATCTTGTTGATTTTGCCTTTTATTAAAAGCGTATCACTTACACTTTTCATAATGCATGCTAAAATGGAGCAAGCACGTGAACTGGGAAGAGGACAAAATGCAGTTGTAAATCTATGTTATAAATTGGTTTATTTCCATGTATTTAATCAGCGTATGTGTTTAAAGTTTTCTGACTTTACCATTCAACAGTTCTTTGTCTATTGTTCTTAGCTGATCATCTTGGAAACTGTGATCATGAGACTACCTAAATTGTTCCACAGAAATAATCAGAGCTCTTTACCATCTACAGTAACAACAAGAAAACCTAAATCAAAAGTAATCTCATCTCAAGATCCATCTCAAGTAAACTCGTGATAGGGAAGTCTTTCAGGCGATTCCCCACATGTAAAATATTTTTATGCATCTTTTCCATTGGAGATTAGAATTTCCAAGACATAATTATGTCTGCCTAAAGCAATGGGAGGTAACTACAGCTCAGTGCTCCCCATTCTCACCCCCCAGCACTCCCAGGCTCCTTTCACCTGCCCCTATGGCCTCTTGTACCCTTCTTCTGGCTGACAAAAACACCAACAGCAGCAGCTATGAGTGACTTTTGCAAGTTATTCTGTCAGCCAGCAAATAAAAATTCAAAGCAGCCTTCGGTGTATGGCATTGATTTGTTCCTGATCATGAGGACACAGGAGGGAAAGTCTGTTTGCACATCTAAGGAACTAGCTGACTGCCAGAATCTGAGATAGACAACCAAAAGTATCCTTCATGCTAAAGAAGTATGCCTTGGTGTCAGCAGATATAATGGCAGAGATGGATCCAGTATTAAATCTTTGCTGCCAGGATAAGGTCTTTTCTTGTTTCCCCGGCATAAACATTTTTACATTTCTAAAATGAGAATTGGCAAAGCTTTAAAGTACTGCACCTTGTTACAGATGAATATTTTAACACTTTGAGCTGACATCTTTTGAGTTTTCGGGAAAATAATCTGATTTTTCAAGTTTCATGGATAAATTTACAACTGCGAATGGATTTTCTTTAGCAGGGTGACTATGTGACAAAATTAGAAGCTACACATCACCCACCAACCTGCCCATGGTTTTGCTCCTCCAGTCAGTGTAATAACATTTTTTCCTGAAAGAACAGCAAAAATCAGCTGATATTAATCAAGTAGGAGACAGTTGAAAAGGACATACACATTATGAAAGAACGCTGGACATTTTAAAACATGCATTTTCATAGACAAAAAGGTGGCAAACACTTTTTAAAAAGGCAACTGAAGTACAGTAACTCATTAAAATAACATCATTTCACATTTTTCAAGTTTTGCATTTGTTCTAAAAATTACATTTTAGATTTGTAGCCACTGACAATAATGATAGCTAATCAATAAGTCACTTAACAGTTTTCGCTCCACCCTTCACCAGTTATTGACAATCAGAGAAACAGGACCAGAAATTCCCAGTAAAGGCTTATGAGAGCAGATATTTGAAACCAAATGGAGACTTATTTGCTGCACAGTAATGTTTTCCATATCTAGTTTCAGGTTTTCAGGCTTTTTTCTGGTCTCCTGCTATAATTTCACATCCCATTTCAACCATACAAAGGCCTTGATATTGCAGATTCGTCAGGACTTAAACTGCACACTTGGGTAGTATTTGAGATTGATTAAAGTACATTACTTACACTGAAGAACCACTGAAATTTGTACATTAAAAAGACATTTAAAGATATCCTGCCGGGAAAATAGATGGCCATTGGAAAATTATGTATCTACCAATCTGCAGATTGCTGGCAGCCTGACACTTAATACTTCTAGGGAGAATTGTAAATGAAGAAATGAAAGGTCATTAAACGGTTTTCAGACATTTTTTAACAAAACCCTTTGTTAATTCCCTTTAGTTACCCTTAGCTGTTTTGCACAGATGGAGTTCGAAGTTACAGATACAAATAATTTATTCATTACAAAAATAATATTTATGTGTCACGTGTCACGAGATACTTGTAGACACAAATAAAGCTTGTCTCAGTTCTGGAAACATACAACAGTTTCATTTCTACTGACAGACCATAGACTTAACAAAAATATGTATAAAAGTAAAAAAATTGCAATTCAGTCGTGATCTAACTTTGATGCTTACAGAAAGCCTGTTGAAACCATATACATATGCTTCCAAATGAAGTAGCATTGCAAAGTCAGCCTTATATACAAGACAATAATGATTACTACACACTATCTATTGACAATTTACAAAAATTTCCTTCTTCAATTGAAACACTGAGATTCCATCTATATTACATATATGACAGGAATTATATATCTGCCTACACATTTTGGTATGCCACGCTAAAACAGTTCTGGGATTGTGGGTGAACCTCAGAAGTATTTTTACTTTTCAGAAATAGAGATAAATAACCCGTGTAATAATAATTCTGTTTATTTTGTTGAGATTCCCGGATTGAGCAAAATGAAACTAGAAAGCATGAATTTAATTCTTCATGTGTTGTTCATATATGATATTGACATATGGTGTATTTTAGTGACCATAACTAAATGCCAAAAATTTTGCAAGACTGAGCAGGAGAAAATGGGTATGCTGCATTAAAATACTGAAGAGAAGGTTATCTGTCCTCTCTAACTAGATACTAGAACGAGTCAGAAACCACTGATAAAACAGATAAAGAGAAATAGTTTGCTTTTTATAATCACGGAATATCTCGAGTAGGAAGGGACTCACAAAGATCATCAGGTCCAACTTTCTCCTCCTCTCAGGCCTACTTAAATCTACTTAAAGATGACCTAAAACGTTTTGGGAAGAAGATACTCTAGTTCACTGAGTAATCATTAATTGTGGGAGAATTGTGTGATTTGAGGTTCCTCTGTCCATTGAATGGTTACCTCAGGAAAACAATATACACTATAAAGGTAGAAAACATTTCATTGAAAAAAGCAAGTTCAACACTTCAAACCCAAGTGTTTTTGACAGAACATGTAATTAAATTATAAAATGTGTGGTCACAGGATGTTGTTACAGGAGTGTAGATTTGTATTTTTGCATCCATGAAAAAGCCATCAGGGCAAATATAAGCAAAGATGAAGACTTGAACTCTGCCTCAGCAAGTTTTTAAAGCACAGCCTTCTATAGATAGTGAAGGGATCATGAAAAACTGCTCATCTCCTGTAGGGGACACTTTAGAAAGGCTACTAGCAAAGCAGGGCCGACCTTTCTTCTATTCTGCTACATCCAGTTTGTGTTTGCAACAGAACTGTGTTCAGTCTTCTGTTTTAAAAAGTATAGAAATTCAAGAAATAGACTGAAATATTCACACAAGTTTTAGACTGCCATTTCATTTAAATTCCTATTCAGATCTTTTTAAAGAGAATGGAAACATTGACCAATTTATTATTTCTCACAGTTCTATTATGGAGATAGAGGTGGAAAAATTTCTTACCAAACAGATGTATTTCATTCTACAGCAAAACTCCCAAAAAGGTGAAAACACAAAATTTAGCATTTTATCTACTTTTGGTTTACTGAAATGAATGGGATTAAAAAAAGCTAAAGCAACAGGCCAGGAAAAAAGACACTTTGGGGAAATAACGAAGAGGATATATCTACATGTAATTTAATAATACGTCAAACAAGCATGACTTAGAATGCCTTCCAAACAAAGTAGGATTGCAAAAGTCAGCTTTTTTTTTTCCTTTGAGCACTATGGATCTCTGAAGTAACTAAAACAATGAAGAATTCAAACCATTGCTAAAACACAATTTTGTGAATTTATGTATCAAAAGTAGGAAAATATTATTTTTAATTAGAATTTAGATTATTTATGTATACACACATATGTAAACACTTCTGCATTTCAAATATTGACAGGAATTTTTTGAACTAGATAAGATCAAACAGCACTATAATAATTTTCTTAAACTCATGGAAGATGACTGTTAGAGAAAACATTCTTTTATGGAAAGCCCTTTGAAGGCTTAACAGGATGATGTCAAAAGTCATTAGAGAACTGGGTGTGTGGAGCAAGATTTGAGCAAAGGATGCTTCAGGATGACAATATTTCTGTCTTAGGACCAATGCAAGAGAGAGATATTGCATGAAAATTTGAGCATTTGGCAGTCTGAGTGAGAAAGGAGTGCTGTGAGGGCATTTTCCATGAGTCACACAACTTTGGCATCCAGTTACCATTTTAACTCCTGAGGAGGTTTACAGCACACTACAGGCTCTTCTCTCTCTCCAAGAATATTATTATTCAATTTTAAAAGGCACATTTTCCCCTTTAAAGACTTATGTATTGTTGCAGGAGATATTAAGCTGTCCCACAAGTTAATAACAAATATTTATGGCAGAAACACATGATAGAACTTGTTTTGCATTCAGACAAGAACCTCAGTTGAGTCCATTATTCTGCCTAAGGAAAGCTACTGGACCTCATTTTACTGAAATTGTGATGATATGTGTTACTCTGGAGACATGGAAAACACTAGATTTCTCTGTCATTTTACTTGCCTTTCAGTAAGACTTCAAAAAAACCCTAAAATCATGGAGGATACTCAAGCTCAGATGGAGAATATCTGAAACTCTGCCAAGAACATCCAAAACAATGTGTGAACTACTAATTGTGTTTTCTGAAGACATAGGCTCAATTTGATTTAGAAGGTAAGTTTGAAAAAAAGTAACGCAGTACTGTGTAAAAATGAGGAAAGAACAGGATTTATTATTTGTTTCTCCTCTCTCCCTATCACATCACTAGAATAAATATAAGCATACCTGACTACAGAGCAGTAAAGGCGGCATTTTAGACTTCAGTAAGTTATAAACTTTCAATATTAAAGCATTAAATTACAGGTTTCTTAAAATAATTTCCACGATACCTGAAAGGCATCCTGATGTTCATTCTTTCTGCATATTTGCACAGTGTCTCCCATGGACAGTGAATTTTAACAAACATGATATCACTGTTGGTAACAGCTGGCTGTAAAGAGCAGTAACAAGCAAATACACGTTAATAATTTAAACCTTTATGGAAACCCCCCTTCTAGAGGCACTCTTCAGGGTCAAATTCTGATTTTACACCTGAATTGGTCAAGCAACTCTGAAAATAAGAGCTCTTCTAGACAAAGGAAAATTAGTAACATTTTTCCCTTAAAAACACTCTAGTATGTGTAGACTAGTGTAGCAAAAGGAATCTGTCGGGCAAGATCTTTGGTCACGAACATAAGTAAAAACTTTATGCAGCACTTTTTGAAACAGAATTAATTTTAAATCTCCACAAAATCACCTTAGATAAGCAGATTGAAGACCCTTCTGTGTGTCTCCCATTAAAGGAAAGCAGTGGTAAGCTGCTAGAGACATAAGAACAGATGAGAGAAGCCTCCAGGTTGCACTCTGCCAAAATGGTCACTCCAGGGAATGGCTAAGTAATTAAGATATCTGCTGAAAGCTTTGAAATGTGTAGGAATTGAGATGCTTTTTGTTAAAATACTCTTCACCCATGTTTTTCATCACTATATTCACCTCCTCTTAGGAGCACTTCAGTTTCCAACCCTTCTCCCAGGTGTATTTCCTTGAGATTTTATAAGTAGGTATTTTGATATTTGAGTTAAGTCTAATTAAAGCCTCCAAAAACTTGAGTTTGCGAGGTTTGGTAAGTAAAGGTAAAAGAAATGCAGTTAAAGGGTTAATAACACTTAAACTGTTCACAGTTTTACCTACCAGTTCCATAAAGTCATACCACAGTTCCATACTACTACCACAAACATATTACTTTCTCAAAAGATGTGGATAAAATAAAACACATGTGGAAAACAATTTTAAACATTTTATATCTTATAAAACCATTAGTTTCTGAATGTCAGTAATTCTGAACTGACAAAAGCTGCGATTTTACTATTCATTTAAACTGGAAAAAAAACCCAGATAGTTTTACTACTATAAATTTTAGTCAGGTTAGTTATTTATAAATATTCAACATGTTATATTGTGACCTATAACTTGCAAGCTCATTGCTTAAACCCAGAACACGTATTAAAATTCTATTGAGTTGAAAAATCAGGCTGAAAGATACATGAACAATAGGAGCTTACAGCAGAATACACTAAATATATACCTGTTCTGTAGGTAAGTCATGAGACAGCAAAAATCCAAGGCTATTTCCGTGGCTCCATTTTCTATCATTTTTATATTAATACTCCTATTACTAGCCATGGATTAACCAGAATAGTGATGACCTTAACCCCTTGAGAAACAGTGAGACATTTATCATCAAGCATTCTGCTGAAAGACATTGTTATACATTAACCAACATCATGAGTTACTGAAGCTTCTTCTGTTCTGCAACTTTAAGAAGCTGGAAGTTTTCCCTTGGTACTGCACTACACTTCTGTGTACAAACATTTATCCCCAAATCATTTTAAACACACACTATGAAACTATTCTTCTTATTGGGTTAATACAGTTTAGCAGATGATGGGAACAGCCTGACTGGAAAGGCTTGCAAATATTGTCAGGAATCATTTATCAGTTCAGTAAAGCGTGATTGGACTATATATAGGGGTTTTTTATGCCACATAAACTACAAGACTCACCTCCCGTTCCAACATCAGCCCTTCTGCTCTCAAATTCTTCTCAAATGTGCTTCTTTTTTCTACCTGTGGACTTGATTTCTTGTAGACCAAGATGTAGTCAATGCGCTTTTTGCCATCTTTGAAGAAGAGTCCTGATGATGCCATGGCATCACCCTAGTGAAGATAAAATAAAAATACTCTAAATATGGCATCTAAATATGGCATCTATGAAGATGAAGAGCCCCATCATAAACTGTATATAACACAGCACTTCCTAAACCATAGAAATGTCCACGTATCTGAAGGATGAATATGTAACAAAGTCAGAAGAACAAAAAAATTGATATGGATCGTTTGCTCAGGATTTTAAATTAATTAGAACAAAGCAAAATAAAATAGCTTCACAAAAACCACATTCTACTTATTTCAGCTGCGCAAAAACATTAAAATTCTTCCATGGTGTGTATTGACACGAACTTCTGCTAATCCCTACTTTCAAGTGGGAATTAAAAAGAAAAAATAAAGGCAAGTAAATTAAAGCAATTTTCTCAGCTTTGTACCTCTGCAAATTTTATAGAACAAACATACTTGTATTTTCTCCAAGACATAAATCATGTTTAAATCTTGACGAGTTCCTTCCCACTATGCTTCCAAACACAATGAATTATCTGACCTTGATATAGAAAACCCTGCTTTACATGCTGCTGCTAATGCAAGCTGGTTTTGCATTCTGCACTTTGCATGATTCCGAAGAGAGACTAAACCAACTGGTGACAGACTACAGAACCACAGAATCATTAGGTTAGATGGACCTCCAAGATCACTGAGTCCAACCAAACACCGCCTTGACAACTAAACCACAGCACTAAGTGCCACATCCAGCTGTGTCTTGAACACTTCCACAGATGGTGACTCTACCACCTCCCAGGGCAGCCTGTTCCAATGCTTAGCCACCCTTTCAGTCAAAAAATTCTTCCTGATGTCCAATCTGAGCATCTCCTGGTGCAATTTGAGGCCATTCCCTGTTGTCCTGTTGACTGGTAGAAGAGGCTGACCACCATCTTGCTACAATCTCATTTCAAATAGCTCGAGGGAGGAGTAAGGACTCCTCTGAGGCTCCTCTTCTGACTAAACAACTCCAGTACCCCCAGCCACTCCTCGTAAGACTTAATCTCTCTAGACCAGCTCCATTGCTGCACACACTCCAGCACCTCAAGGTCTCTCTTGAAATGAGGGGCCTAAACTGGACACAATACTCAGTGTGTGCCCTCACCAGTGCAGGGTACAGAGGGGCAATCACAGTCCTGCTGTATTTCTGATTCAGGCCAGAATGCCATTGGCCTTCTTAGCTACCTGGGCACACTCCTGGCTCATGTTCAGCCAGCTGTTGACCAGCACCCTGGAGACATTGAAATCTGAAAAGGTAAACTGAGAAACTATCATCATCTTCCGGAGAATGCAGCATTCATTTAAACACAAACTGTCCAAGAGAATGTTAGTTTCAAGTAGTATACATTACACCCATATATATGGGACCAAACGTTTATGAATGCTGCATCTTCTAAACAATGGGATGCTGGTTTTAGAAATTAATCCTATTTGGGTATGAAATTTAGAATACTCAGAGTTATATCCAACAGGTACACTCTCTATTCTTAAATAGAAACATGTATCAGTGCATGATATCAGCGTTATAAATACTGGATACCAGCTCACTTGTTTCTATGTGAAACGTTTTTCTTACGCCCACATCTCTCACTGCCAGCTTTCGACACATTTAGTGCTTCTGAGAACTCCTCAGTCTGCAAAACCTAAGGCATTCTAACAAGATTCTTCCTCTTTCTCTGCTTTTTTGACTCCCAACATAAAAAACAAGGAACAGTCTGTCTCCGATCATCTACCATTACCAAGGAGTGCATCATCTTACACCTGGGAACATTATTTAAGTACATTAACTTCAATTTAGAGTCGCAGACCTTTAGGATCACTGAGTCCAACCATTAACCCAGCACTGCCAAACCCACCACTAAACCAGGTCCCCCAAGGGTCACATTACACTTCTTTAAATACTCCCAGGGATAGCAATTCCACCACTTCCCTGTGCAGCCTGTTCCACTGCTTGACCACTCCTTTACAGAGAATAAATTTTCCTAATATCCAATCTAAAGATACCCTGGTTTAACTGGAGGATGTTTTACCTTGTCCTGTCACTCGCTGCTTGGAAGAGGCTGTCCCCACGGGCTACAACCTGCTTTCAGGTAGTACCATGAGCAGTAACATTCCCCTCGAGCTTCCTTTTCCCCAAACTAATCAACTCCAGCTTCCTCAGCCGCCCCACGTAAGACTTGTGCCCTGGATCCCTCTTAGATCCAGCATCTCAGTATCTTTCTTCATATTCAGATAAATAATATCTGAAATCCAAGTTAAGGCAGCCAAGAGTGTGAACTGAGATTGCATTGAATAAAGGGTCCTTCTGAGAATTCTGAATGGAAATGGTAGTAAAAACATTACTTTTTATAATTTTTTTAATAATGTTAATGATTTAATGATCTAACTCTATAAGATGCAGACGTTTGGAGGTGAGGTAGTAGACTGAAGGCTCAAAAGTGCAAGTTTGAATACAAAAGTTTTTAAAACCCAAACTTTTTCAGGTTCAAGACATGAGTAATGAATCTGCTCTTCAACAATGAAGGATTCCTGCACAAATGCTTTACAAAACCAGACCAGGGCTGCTTTTATGGCTCATGAAGCGGGCAAAACCAGATACAAAAAACCTGACCAAAACTCTCCCAAAAGGGAGATCTGGAACTTCTCTTACACATTTTCTACTCATGCAATTTCTTTACAGACATGCTGCAAATTACATCTATTTTTCTGTAATACACTTTACTGCCGTTCTTTGGATTATTATTTCTAGCCTTTCTTTCCTCATTTCTGAAACATCTGATTTTCTTCAGTCTTACAAAAATATGTTTTATTTCTCAGATTAATGACAGTATCCAAATATGACCTCAGATTCATCAACACCAAACAGAATTATTTGGGGTCAATGTTAAAGAAATAATGAGCAGTGATGATAGTAGAAAGATAACCTCTATCTGTTTATCCAAGACCACTTTCAGAGAACAACCCCCACAGGTTGAGAAGTGCAATGGTGAAGCCACTCACCACATTCATGCAGTGAACCTGGCCTATGCTGTACTGATTTCATGACTGATGCACTTTAATGCTACTGGCACCATTAGTTTCACTTTTGTGCAATTCACAAGCAAAGGTGACCACCTATATTAGCAGTAATATGGTAATTACCAAAGCAATTAAGTGCCAGTAAAAGAATTTATATGGTGATTTAGTTGGGTTTTTTTCATTTGATCTGAAGGAGCTCCGTAACATGTAAGAAGCAGTGATTTCAATTTAACATATAAGTCAGGGTACACCATCTATACCCAGCACAGTGAATCAGCTGTTTGTACAGTGGGAATTCAAGCACAGATCATTTATTATTTATCTGCTGGTTTGGACCAATACATCTCTGATTCATTCTTTCACCTTTTTTAACACATAAAAGGATCAGAAAATGAGAAAAGCATGAGAAGAAATATTTTGTGCAAAGACCTTACTCTCCTCTCTTCTATTTAAGATTGCCTGTTTCACCTGAAAAATGTATATAAAAGGACTAATCAACATTCTCTAATCATCTTCATCCTCTCCACCATCTTACTCCTCCAGACTTCCCAAAATGGTATCCACATGTTAAGTTTTCTTACATTTACACACCTATGAAAACTCATTTAAGTTTGGTTTGAAAAACTCCTTTTAGGGTATTGCAATGTAGTTCAGATTGTAAACTCAACAATTTAACCTTGTTCTTTCAGTCTTTAAATAGAAGAACTTCAGCTGAACCTGTGAAGTGTCACTTGACTTATTATGCAGAATCATAATACACTGGTTTGCATCAGAGTAAACTATTACCTTTGAGACGTTGATACTATAGATCTGCTGCAGTTCCTTGTTTTTAGGATGTGTCAACATTCTTGGCTGCTCCATAGCTTGTGAGTAGCATAACAAATTACATGACACACTGCTTTGAAGTCATAAAGTGTAAATTTTAAAATACTACCACGATCATTCAGTGGAAGTTTACACAAGGCAAAACACATTAATGAATTTATCCTAGAAAAAGGAGTTTTGGCTCAAGCAAAAAAAAAAAAAAGAAAGTGAAAGTACAATGCAAATATTTAGCAAAGCTATAAAATAAAGAGTTTACATTTCCATTCAAATGCATAAAAATAACTTCCTTGGATTTAGCCAACATGGAAGGATTTTTCAATAAACTATTTTCCAAATTCTAATTAATTATCAATGCCCTTTTTACAAAGTGGGAACATCTGGTTTACTGGACCTTTCTCTCCCCCATTAATTTAAGTGGCACACTTCACGTTAATAGTAACTATTTCAACTTCATTTACTTCTCACTACCGCTCTGACCTGTAAATTAAACTTTTCTCTTTTTTTCACCTCATACATAGCAACAAATATTTGTAATGAGTGTGTTGGAACCATTCTCAAAAAAAGGAGCAAATTTCAAATTCATATAAGAGTAAATTACATGGTATTCATTGCATCCTAACATAGTAGTATGTTTTCTTTGTTTTCCACCTTATACTGCTAAAAAGTTTACGATAGTGAATAATATCCAGTACCTAGGTAAATTCAGAGGTTAATGAGAACAAAGGTAAAATGTATACATTGTAACCATTTATTTCACCTTCATTCCACCACTGACAACTCTCACCGAAACTAACATAACAGCAAGGCTTAAAGGCTGACAAAATCTCTATAGGTGTTTTCATATTAACAGATTTTAAGAAAATTCCCATTCGCTTGTCCAAATATTTGCAGCTTAAGCTGTGCAACAGCTGAATGTCAAGTACATTCAACCCACAATTAAAGGTTCTCTCTAATTTGTTTATATACCAAAGGTACAGCAAGAAACCTGCCCAGGAGAGAGCATGTACTAGGAAATGGGATATATCCCTTTACCACCTGCCCAGTGTTCAGCCAATGTCAGCTCAGGTTTCTGTGTATTTAGTAACTTTCCAGAACATTGTCCAGCAGCCCCAAATCCATATAATCTTTTAAAACCCAGAAGACCTCTGATAAGGATTTCCACAGCTCATTTCTGGGAGAACCGCTTGCTCTCCTTCATTTTGAACTCAGGACAAATTGGCTTCATTTGATGCTTCATGACTGTAATTCTACAAAGAAATATGTATAGTTTCTTAAGCTATGTAGAAACTTCTTATTACTTTAATGTAATTAATGGAACTATTTGACTCTAACATCTCCTTAAATTTACTGTACTCCTAATGTATATTATATTAATAAAAAATCACTCTCTTTAAAGCAATCACTACTCTTCTTTGCCCAAACATGTACAGTCCTTCTCTTACAACAGACTTTCTTACTAAACTTCACAATCAGCTAGTCAGACATTATTATTAACACAAAATATCAATGTAGATGGATATTATAATGTAAAAATACATCAACATGCTACTATGCATATGCTATTTACTGCAATAGAATACTATCATATTTTACTGTATTAATAATATAAAATATTGACTATTTGTAGACTGAAGTCAGATTTAATATTCAACCACACTTAACAGCATCCAAGTCAAAGCAAAAAGATAAACTCATATAACATTCACCTTCACAACACAAAGAGACCCTTTATGTCCATTTCCACTTTGTCCTTTTAAGCTTGCAATGTTAATCCCTACTTTTCCGACCACTGACAAATTTCTGAAAACAGCCATTAGTACTTTGTGTAGCAATAATTTTCCTAGGGGATTAGTTAAATAGCCATTTGAAGAATCTGAAATTTTGCTGGCATTGTTTTGTACAATGAAAACTGCAGACAACTGAGATCCCAACCTGGGATTCTTTACGTTAATGTATTTGATTGATCAACCTGATGTCTGCTTAAATGCATGTCATTATTGACTGTGGATGAAATAGTGGCAAGAGTATTTTTATTCAGGAAAAGAAATAAAAGTACTTCAGTATGAATTTGGCCTAGGAAATACTGTATTACTAGATTATACATGTGTTTATTTTAATAAATGAATTTATTCTAACTCACTATCAACATCCAGTAAATCAAGTCTGACATGAAAGAAATGGTATAACTTGTTTGTCTCACATATAAAAATTTTATTACCATTATTTCACATATAAATACTAAATGAAAAGCTGGGAACGAGACTTTTAATCATTACATTCTATTATTTGCTTAACAGTTTCCTGAAATTTTCCAGAGATGGCAATGAAAATGAGCATTATTTCTACATATTTGATATAAATGTACATATAAACACAGAGCCTGACAAGTATATTTTCACAACATCCCTTGGTAGTTTGCTGCAGATGTACTTTGTCAGTTGCTTTAGAGTACTATGTAAAAAACAGTTTCATCTACTACCCTCGTATTCAGTAGTTATAAATAAATCATCAATAAAAGCACAACATGAACACCAGTCTGGCAAGAGGCAAAGAGCCCATGGGTTTCACTCCCCAGCAGGTTGTTCTGACTGAACACACCCAGAACAGGGAGAAACAACTTTTACACAGGGGTGTAGCTCAGGCAGTGAAGAGTCTGTTTCAGCTCCTGACTTCAAGGAATGCTGTTCACTTAGCAAAAAGATTATAACAAAGTTTCACATTTATATGAACATATAGAAAACATCAACTGTCAGTCATAACCAGGAACAGGAGCATTGACTGAAATAAGTGACAACTGATACAGTAGACGAGAACTAAGCTCGCACAGCAAAATATGTTTATTTTGTCTCTACGGTACAGAGAATGAAGTTCAGCTATCGTCTGTGTGGGTGGTGTCATTTGGATTGCTTTTCTGAAATTATATAAAGGAAAGTAAATACACTAACAGACTGGTGCTAGGATCTAAAAGATAGATAGGTACACCAGCTGGGCCTCAGGAGTCTTCTTTTACAATTGCACCCTAAATTTGCTCAATTTGTCTCTCCAAAATTTTTTTATGTCATGGTGATGATGTATGGAACAGAATTAATTTCCTTCCTAAGACAGCTCATCAATTCTGATGCTAAATGTGCTAGAGAAAAATAATTTTACTAAACCCTTACCAATAATGAAGCAACATACTAAAGAGAGACTTACTCAAATGTCTTGGTTTTTCCCCCAAGGAAATTCTGAGTAGGAAGAGAAAAATCCACCAGCAGAAAAAGCGTCGCAACCACTGGAAATGCAAGTGCTGAATCCCAGCACTGAGTCTCAACCCCACCACTCCATAATAGCACCACCCCACCAGGAGCATTTTTTAGAGAAAAGTACACAGGGAAAAGTTGTAGAACCAGAAAACAGTGGAGGAAGAATCAAAAAAAGTAAGCAGACTTTGAAATGTATTTGCTTCCTCATGGAAACGCTGACACACTGCTGGCATTTAGAACATTTGCAAATACCACCATAAAATGATGTTTATATGTTGGCATGGTGTCTTTGATCCCAAAAAGGACGGTATTGATTGTCATATGTAGATACACACATGTATATGTAAACTCTCAGACACACAGATATGCACACATGCACATACACTATCACTCTGTACACTTGCAAGGAAAGTCAGCTTGGAACAGTGGAGTAAGAAGTGGAAAAAGACACTTAAAATGCAAAAACACTCGTTACCAGAGGTGTGCCAAGGAAAAGCTGTTTCCTGTACCTCTTCATGTCTTGCCTTTTAAGAGATCTTTCAGAGACAATAATGGATTAATTCAGCCCTATTAAATCATGCATAAGCAGAAGTAGCCATGGAAACAATTTGAAGAAGTAGGGCTGGAATTTTGACAGAGGTAAAGTCTGATCTGTTAACTTCTTCAGCATGGCAATTCCCTGAAACTGAAAAATCTCCTTTGATGAACACCTTTCCTGTTCTATCTCTGAGTAGAATGGCTCTCTCTAATAAAAGAAAACTTTCATCCAATATAATTCATTGCTCTTCATAAGATGCTATTAGGTAGAAAGATGACTGGTCGACTCATGAAAACCAGCTCATTCATTTGGATTACTAATTCTCCCTAATCCAGTTATCATGAACCTGGCATTAACATCTTCAGAAATATTCACACCAAAGGATGCCACATTTCAATGGTTAGTGTCCACATCCAGCGCTTATGACTCAACTCATACCTTAAGTGTTTTCTGGAAATAAATACATCTCTGATGCTAACTACAGTGGGTTTATTCCCATGAACACAAGTGGGATACCTAAATAACAATTGATTTGTTTCTGGATGTTTACAAATCAAAGCTGGGACCTCAATAAGTTTATAGACTTATTAAGTTATACGGAATTAGCTATGGAGTATTTTTGAATAGTACTAGACCCATTTTTTACATTTTAAAAACATCCTCTGATTAAGAATAATCTCAGGTGTGCTTTATGTGAAATTTTCTAAGCACACATCTAAGTAAGAGCTCATCTTTTCGTGTTTGTAGGAATGGATAAACGAGAAAAATATTTATTACAATCATCCTTTCAATTACTTAATTTCAAAAACAGATGGATGATTTTAAGTGCATATTGGTTTCACATTCTTCTTGTGCAAATAACCTAGGAAAGAAAACTGGGGACATATTTGCATATGCAAAGACATCCAAACTCTCTTGGGCATCAAAGACAACATGTCAAGCTGCCATAATTACCCATGCTATCGGATTTCTGCATGACTATGTTCTGTACACTGCTGTGCAGAGCATTGGTTTTTTTCTGAATGGAGAGCAAGACTTCCAGAAGTATCTGACCTTCCTAAGTAAACTGCAGTTTAACTTTTAAGGAGCAAATGAAAGGGTTAGCAATTATTTTAGCTTTTTCACAGAGGATATCCTTTTCCATTTGTATTCTATACAGACTTACAGAGTAAGCATGGAAAATGCATTTGTATATATTATGAAAAACACATTTGACTTCAGGAAAGGAGTGGGTTAGGTGATATGCAAAATTTTGAAAGGAAGTCAGTTCAATATTACTGTATGAGGGAGCAGAAATAGAGGATGTTTGGAGACAGAAGGAGGCTTTTTAATATTAAACCTCTTCTATTTGCTCTCGAAGTCTAATAAGGAGGTCTTAACAAGCATACAAACATGACCACTGAAAATTTTTCTTTACATATTTATCTTTAAAATTTTTTATCTTTATGATAACATTACTTACTACTTACCCTGCATTTCCTGAAATATTTTCTGAGATTTTTTTTGCCTTTTTTTTTTTTTAAATCTCACAGGAGATGAGAGCCAAACACTAAAAGCATAGACATGAAGTTAACTTTCATTGCACTTTACCACATCCTTCCATTTTGATTTTATCTCTTACGATTGCTTTTAAGGTTTACTTCTGCATTATTAGACTGTGGTTTAGGACTACCAGAAAAAGGCAGCAAATTAGGCTATTGTATAGGCAGCATTTCCTCCTAGTTCCTGAATCCACAGTGATAAAAACCAGAACTTTGTTCTAAAAATCCTTTCTTTACCTTCCCAGATAGCAAAATGCACTACCTAGATAAAAAACTTATCAGATCAAAGAGAGTAACAGTGATGTAGTGAATGGAAGGAAGAGGAAGTGTAATTTCTCAAATATTCCTATGTTGCTACAATACATCTAATAGCAATAGGTAAAGAAAAGAATTCACTGCTACTGATTTTGCTGCTTCTCTGGACAAATGTTGCCTTCCACTCAAGTGATTAAGTCTGTTGAAGCCTGCTTCCCTTTCCTAAGGAAACCAGAACATTTCAAGTATCAACTTTCCACTCAGGGACCTTCTCATTTTCTATATGTCCCTTTGCAAAGCAGATACTATTCATTTCTGCTCAGCAGACACTTGTTGGCCTCATTCTTCTTCACGAGACCCCTTAGCAGAATCACATACATGAAGTCGTATTTTCCATGCAATCTCAAGAGAAGCTGGTGATGAAAAGTTGGTTGAGATGGGTAACAGCGACAGCTTTTTCAGGGATTTGAGCAACTCACAATTTTTCAATATGAAATCTGTGGATTCTGAAACAATACCAACCTACACTATAGGAAATTACCAGCTATGAATCAAAATCATGGAAACAAGAAAAGTAGAGGAATACCTCGGCACCTAATTGCTGTAAGAAAATTATCTGATTTTCCAAAGCTTTAAAATGTAGCAATAAGAATCAGATTTATGGAGGTATCATGTATGTAATCTGAAACACTGAACAACTCCTGAAAAAAAAAATTGTATTGGCTTTCATCATGTCAGCAAGACATGGTCATTACTGCTGAAGTATTCAAGCAGCTTATCAATGAGAAAGATAACGGCACCAAGAAGTAATTGCAAACAAATTTGTTAGCAATTTTCCCCTGAGTCTCTCAGGAACACAACAACCCTTCCAAAACAAGTCAAAATGTGAAACATTCAAAA
This sequence comes from Grantiella picta, assembly GCA_013397955.1. Classification (NCBI taxonomy): domain Eukaryota; kingdom Metazoa; phylum Chordata; class Aves; order Passeriformes; family Meliphagidae; genus Grantiella; species Grantiella picta. Next base: position 85,956 of record VZRM01009107.1, on the reverse strand, counting down.
GAAGAGAAGAAGAAGATCCTTGTACTCTTGGCCAATGCAGTGCAGCCTTTTTCTCATTCTCATTATCTGGTCAGACTGAGGAGACTTTTTATTGTAAAGATCAGTTTATATTTCAAATGTGTAAGATTGCTCACCAGCTGTAAACCTGTACTGCTGTATTCTGTGCTTGCAGCAGTCTCAGAGAGAATTAGAATCCTACTTTTGCTAGTTTTATATCCATTGTGGGAAGAAAGTTTCCTTTGATACTTTAAACTAATTGCCACAAAGACTTCTACAATAATCCAAAGGCAAAACAGTAGTGATCCTTCTTAATATAAGACTGATCTAAATTCCCCTTGCCTTTTTCCTTTCCTTTTTTTTGCCTGTGGAAACAGGCAAAAAGTAAAGAGAAGCAGAACCCTGCTTGGTTGCTTCAAGTTGCTGGCTTTGGCTGGGATAGAGTTCATTTTCTTCATAGTAGCTGTACAGAGCTGTGTTTTGGCTTTCGGGCTTAATGCAGCTGGGGTTAAACCAGGACACATCATTTGCAAAAACATTCCTTCTAAATGCAGAAGGAAGTTTCCAGAGTAGTTGCTGTGATGAAAGGAATTGTCAAAGGTAAAAGCCAGATGTGGCTTGAGAAGACTGCTTTTAAACTCTGAACCCCTTTGTTCAGTAGGTCAGTACATAAAAAGAGTGAGACATAAAAAGCGTATTTTTGTTCAAACTTAATACAAATAAAACCTCCTCGTTAAACTTTGAAAGAAAGTTAGCTTACTGGTTGACTATGAACTTCATAACCGTCCTGAATGCAGGCCTTGGAAAAAATACAGTTAGAGGCCATTTTACATTTCACTTGAAAATATTTTAAAAAGTATTTTGCTTTTTCACAGTGAAATCCCTGGTACTAGACAGACAGTATAGCATCTGTTACTAGATTGTTTTGGCAGTAGCCTTACCTGTTATTAAAACTATTTAGTGCTCAGTAACATGATCTAAATTCTACAGACTCCACATTGGTTTAGGCTACATTTAACATAAAAGGCTTTGTCTACTTAATCAACAAAATCAAACAAGAACATACATTATCATTTGTCTTAGTCCAGCTAGTCTTGCAGAAACAGACAAAAAAATCTTTGAATACAAGAAGTTCTCATTGCAATGGTTTAGATTAACATGTAGCCCAGGAAGGGTGATATACACAAGATATATATAATATACACAAGATATATATAATATATGTCATTCCTGAAGTTTCATTTTCATGCCACAGAAAATGATCACATCTGTGATTACAATCACAGATCTGTAAATGCAATTAACTGTAAGCCTATTTTAAAATTATTAGATAGCTACTACTATAAAAGCTTTTTCTAAAAGCATCCTATGAAATGAAGCCTCAGAGGTCACATCTATGTTCCAGAATACTCTAGTAATGATGGTGAGTGTGCTGAGCATTAGAACAATTTTATGACTCATGAAGTATGCATTCAATGCTAAAATCACAAAGCACCACAGGTAAAATCCATGAAAGAATTCTACAATGGTCTCCTGAAGAGCAGGAATGTACAGCACAGAAGCTTACAGTAATTCAACCACTTCTAGATTTGTAATACAGGATTACTGATGCCTGCAGGAATACACCAAAAATCACAGAATTGCTGGTAAAAAATCCTATGCTCCAGAATACACTATTTGCAGAGAGTGAAGAAAATTATTCAGAACCTCTTAAAGTTTGGTCATTTTTCAAATGTTTGCAAGCAATTATGCCTAATGGAAAGGAGAACTAAGTGACCTCTTAATTAGCTGAAAGTAAGACTGAGAGAAAGACATGTTTGGAACAGAAAATCCATCATCATTCTTTGACATTATGTGGATGAACTTGGACATTAAGTAGATGAACTGCTGGAGAAAATGCATTGTGATGAATAGTATGATTAAGGACTAAGCAAGATAACATGCCAGTTTTACCTGGTGAGATGAGATGGTTATCCAGTGCTAAAAGCTGAGGTTCCTGACAATATTCCTCCACTCTCCTATACGTAAGTGAATTTTATCTTTCATTCAATGTGTCTAGATATCATTTTGAAACTGCTCAGAAGAAGAATCGTATACTCTATGTAGATTACTCTCAACTGACCATTTGCTACATGAATGTACTTCCAAACTTTCAGAATTTCTTGAGGCCTCCCAGACAACATTAATTCCACTCCATGCTCGGAATCCTATATCCTACATTCTGTGCAATATAAATTTATTGAAAAAAGGCTACTGCCTCTTAGATGAGTCAGTAAAAGAATCGGAAACCTTGATTTTATGTAATTTAGCTTGATTTTGGTATAGACAATTCCATTCACCGATTTTGTTGGTCAAACTATAATATTGTTATCAACATCCTCCAAAATCTTCAGAATAAACAAAACCCTCTAACATTATTAGTGTTAGCAAGTAAGGCATTACTTTATTTTTCGTCAGGAGGTGTTTGTGTGGCCAACAAAATTCCAGCCTCCTAACAGACACTGATACAAAACTTTTTTACCTATTTATGCATTTTTAGCAAACAAATAAATTTATGTTCATTAGTTCTAAACGACATAATTCTATTTCATGAACTAGTATTCTATCCTCTATTGGTTATTGATTTCTCTCTGCACATCCTACTTAATCAGTATTTTTAATCATTTTAGTATCTTTTTCCTCCAGTAGAGATTTTACAGCACTCATACTTAGTCTCTTCTTTATTTTCTGGTTTCTGCAAAATGTCCTTGTGATCCCTAAATTCTGCACTCCTTATATCCAATTTCAACAATACATCTCTCTTCTCCCAGGCTTTCTTCACTGAAGCATATCAAGTTTAGTTTAATAAAACTTAAAGGTTTCAGTAATTTTACCAAGTTGTGTTTCCACAATAGCAGCTTATGACAACTTTGCTAAATGCTAACTAAGAGTTATTTAAGACTTACCACACTGTTTATGTTTAGGTAAAACAATTATTTTAAAGTTAATTAAAACCATTAACTAAAGCTATTTTAAAAGTTTTATCATTTCCACATATTTGGGAGCCACCTAAATTTCTTACCATGAGATGCCCATTTATTTAGGTTCCAACTTATGCAATCCTTTAAAAATTGCATTTTAAAAATATTTATGTACATTTTGACAGTTGATACAATTTAATAAAGTTTCGTGTCCATTACCTTTAAAGATGATTTAGTTCGAGGTGCTGTTTTCTGCCTGGTGAGCTTATTTTGAATAAGCAATGACTGATCTGCACGAGCATCATAATTCCCATGTTCTGAATCATCTGTATATGTATCTTTGTCCTTTCCTACAGCTGAAGGAAAACCAGAAGAAAACAATGGGCTCATTTTAGATTATAATGCATAGAAATGAACAGCATTACTACAGCCGCAGTTGAATATTCATTTTATGTGTACACCTTTTAATAACCTATTTCCTTTCCTGTAAAAGCTTTATACTTGAAATGTTATCATGTTTATCTTGAACTAAAAGTGACTGCTATTTTTAGTCGAAGGCCTATAGAAATGGTTTTTTATCAGCACTCAAATAAAAAAGTCCATAACCTCCTTTACAGTAGTTAAAAAAACCACACAAAGTGATATGAATATTCAAATGCTTGACTCACAATTCCTGAGATCAAAATGTTTCACCAAACAGGCAGGCACACCCTGGAGACCAGAGTAACATCTCATGTTTAATTTAAACAAGCAATTGAAATGCCTGATTCCCCTGCGCACATGCAGATACAGCATTTGAAAATTTCCACATCAAGATATTGCAATAAGCGCTTCAGAACAGATTGAAGAGGTGTTGAAGGTAGAAGAACATCATGAAGAAAGTGTTCTCCCTGTCACTGGATTTAGTTTTAACTGCTCAGCTAAAGTTTTTATGAAAATGTAGTTGAGTACCCCAAGAGAGCTGCAGGAAACTGAGGACCTTCCTCAGAGCTTACCCACATTGTCCATTAAAGAATCAGGACAATAACTGCCCTAAACACCCAGCAGGAGTAAAATGAAGGGCAATGTCTGTACAGCGTTGGACTGCAGAGTTTTAATGAATGTTGGAAAATGGCTAGTCTTGAAAAAAATACGCTGAAGATTGAAAAGATGGAATAATTATTGCCACACAGTATTATCTTGGACAAACCGGAAAAAGAAACATATTCAGACAAAAAAAATTTACCCACAAATCCTAAGTCAAGTTCCCATCTCAGCTTTCATATCAACATGCAAAAAGTCAGGTGGACTAGGAACAGCATTTAGCCCAGTAATTCGAAACCCTAAATAGAAGCCAAGAAACAAGTTGTGGTTGCTATGGAAACCACAATCTTGAATTTCATGGATTTTAAATCCATAAAAGTTCATCTGCAACATTTAAGTATTTTCCATTAAGTTGTTCAGTTGAATTATCTACACTAAATACTACAGAAATTAAAAAATAAAAAAACCACAGTTATCTCATGTACCCTAAACATTTCGCATTTCACATGGAATATTAAAAACTAGGACATTCACTGAGCACAATTGTTTCCTCAGTTTGGTTACTACATAACAATTGCACAAAACATTCCCTTGATAATTTCTAATATTGATGTTAACTGTGGTAAATGCGTGATGGGATTTCTTAACATACAAAATTGCTCATTTTAATTGTCAAAGTGCCTAACTCAGGGATTTTATTTATTTTAAACATTATTTTAACTTAGACACTCTTACTCTCTGGTCAACAGAAATGAATGTAGTTAAAAGGAGGTCTCAGATGGTAGGTAGGTATATAAAGTGGGAAACAGTACTTAGCAAATCTGCAGATTTGACTCATGCCCAGGTTTGATGAGCTCTCAGTTTTACCTAAGAACAAGAGCTTGTAATAGGAGCCAGTAAAATGAAGAGATAGGCCTATGAAACCTAAACTAGGTCTTTTCAGCTGAAAGGAACACTGTACTTACATTAAGAAGTCTATTTTTATGAGCGAAGTTTTAGAGGATTAGACACTCTGAGTACTCCTAATACTAAAAGAAAAAGCTTTTGCAACTTTTTTTATTTAAACAATTTGAAGTTATTAATAAGTTTCCCCTCTGTGCTCAACACACTCTACCTGCTAAACATTTTTATGCTTTCAAGGACACGTATTTGAAATTGCAGCATCTCTCTTCTGTAAAGAAATTATTAACTTTCACCTAGAGATGCCTGCAATCTTGCCTGAAATGTAGTCAAAATTTGTTTGAGCAAAACAAAAACCCAAACCAACCCTTAAAATTAAAGAGATGTGTAATTAAAAAGAAACCTCATATAAAACTTAAAGATACTTGCTATTGTAGCTTTCAGCAATTGATTACTTATTTTATGCATGTAAAGCACACTCCCACTATCTAATGATATTAATACAGTAAAAAGGGGAAGAATATTTAGCATTTAGACATTACACTTGAATAAGCATTTTTTACACCTATCTGAAAAAAATGTAAGACTGAGACACATAGCATACAATCTGCTTTTCAAAGAATATTCAAAAGTGTGCATTGCTCTTACCATTCATGTAGTTTTGGACACTAATGTCAACAAAACACCAAAATGTAGTTTGTAGATACTTTGAACAAACTAGTAGTCCCATCTACCTTTTTTTGCAGCATATATTAAAAGCTCAAATTTAATATAAATAATTGAAATAATTGCACTCAGTGAAAATATTCATTGGATTGCACAGTGTTTCCATACCAGAATCGGTTAGAAGGAACAACTATATGTGTGTGTGTGTGTTGGGAGGCTCATTTCATTTCTGAGGCTGAACTTCTTGCAAATTTCTTTTGATTATTTTTAATGTTTTTAAAGAGCAAAGAATAAAATATGTTGATTTTTTTAAAAAAGAATTTAAGAGAAGATAATTAACTAGTAGCACCTAACCTTCGTGACTAATAGCATTGGCTGTTCTTCTATTTTTTATGACCAGGTGCTTTTTCTGTTAGAAGGTATCCACTACTTCTATTTCAAAAGCAAGTCTCTTTCACGTATTTTCCCACCCACTAAACCAAACCACATTTCCTTAAAGATAACTTGCATACTAAATGCACAGTGATTTTACTCAAGACCTTCTTCAGTAACAGCCATTTCTAAGCCTCTGTGACATTTTTATATAATGTTTGTCTATAAAGGAACACTATTTTCTGCCCTCCTTCCCTCCACGATCTCTCTTACGTGGTTGTATATTTTATCTTCCATGTGGGATTGCCACAGTGCAAACCAAGATATCATCCCTCAATCTCGTGTCTCGAGTTGTATTGCTCAAGGATGTTTTTACTGTAACTTACCCCAACAGCAATGATATGGACTAACAGCCTTTCTATTCAATTTGCAGCATAAGTATCCATCTTTAAATTCAAATACAGATCTTTACTTGGCTGCAGCTCCACAAAACGTCATGAAAAAGCCTGACTGCCTGAAGTTCTCTCCCTCAGCACTGTGGGAAAGCTACTGTTTACTGCACTTTTATTTTTCATCGTGTCTTCCCTGGCCAATGACAACCCAGTTGGTTGTTACTGTTGAGATCAGCTGCCAGTCCTCTCTGTTCTTGTCCTTCTCTGATAAGCTCTAATGCCAACCATCACAATTAGTCTCCTTGACTAATCTGGAAGCAAGATTGGGTAGGCAAGAAGCCATAGGAGTATCCTGGGTTACAGAAGGAGAGTGCCAATGTGGGATGTAACCCAACTGTGGATTCTACTCCCTTATACATGATTTCTGACAAACTGTTAATGATGTGCCATTCACAAAGGATGCCCAGTGCACACCCAACCCCTCAGACTATGAGCTCAGTGTTAAATAAGGTGAAAAAGAGGTAACCAGGATAGGAGGGCAGTGTTTCTTTTCCTTCACACCAATGACTCAGCCCTGGTAACTCCCTCTGAGGAAGCAGTGGCACAATCCAGCAGCTGCAATGACCATCAAGGACTCAAAAAGAATATCCTGTAGGATTACACCATTCCATTGGGAAACTCAAGCTCCGAGGGAGGTACTGAGCATTCCTGCTTGGACCCAAGCACATGTAACTGGGGACACCACCCCACAGCTTTAGAGGAGGACAAGAACTTCCACAGGACCACCACTTTAGACAAGACTGCAGCCATCACTTCAACGGGACTGCAACCACCCCTGACCCACAGGGTGCCATGTGTACTCTGACTTCGTGGGTTTGAGCCAGTTTTTCTGTATCCTTGCATTTATTGTGATCTTTCTATTGAATTCTAACTCTGACCTGAAATCCCTCTCAAGGCAATTACGTGGTGTTCATTTCTCCTGCTGGTTCACTTTCATACCAGCACAAGGAAGGAAAAAAATACCACCCAGTTAATACTGCTCTAGAAGCTCAGGCTTGTAATACCAATTGACAGAAGGGTAAGTGCTGAGTAGACCTTAGCTGTTACTGCTATATTCTATACTATATATATTCTATTCTATACTGACCTGCCCAAAGCTCAGAGGGGCTGTGGACTCCCCATCCCTGAAGATGTTCAAGGCCAGGCTGGATGGGGCTGTTAGCAACCCAGTCCAGTGGAAGGTGTCTCTGCCCATGGCAGGGGAGCTGGAACTAGATCATGATTGAGGACGGAGGTCCCTCCCAACCCTAACCATTGTATGATTCTATGTTCTTCGCTGCTGTTAATAAATGCCATCCCATTCGTGTTTTGCTGGGCACAGCTGAAAGACATGAGCTAGGAGTGTCCCATTGGTATATACCAGTGGACTAGCAAGCCCTTGCAATCTTTTTATTAAACATGTTTAGTTGGATTTTATTTATTGTCCTCCTTACAGAGCTAAAAGAAGTTGACTTGGTTCAAACCGTGGAGGTCTAATCACTAAAATACTACTCTATCAAAATGTCCAATGATCAGTGTTTACATGTTGAAATATGTCAGCTGAGCAGATGTGCTGTATTTAGCTTTTATTCAATCTACACTCCAGTTATTAATTCAGGAAGGTAAGAAACCTTTACCCAATGTAAAAATATGCTAAAATCAGAAAGGAATGTAGGAATAGTTTACAAAGCATTTTTCCATTTCTCCTGTACTGCAGGACCAAAAAACAAAAAGTATATTAAAAAAATCTGACTTGTTGGGAAGATTCCTGGCTAAAAACCTCCCTACATTAATGCTCAAATGAATGGAAGACCTTGAGCTACCTGAAAAATTTTGAGATCATGCAAAATCTCAAGAAATATAAAGTAGAAAGGAAAAGGGAAAGGGAGAGGGGGAAGCATAACTGGTGGAAAAAAGAAAGAAAATTTGCAGTGGGGACCCGCAAATGGAGGATGGAGCTCATGTATGTTCATGCCCATCTCCTCAAACCAACAAGGACATCAAAAGCACATTTGCCTTCATTCTTAAGCACTCTCATATGTTAGTTTTGAGCACCTTGCAGAATGTTTTTTTCCCCCATGTCTGCTATGGTGGGTTGACCCTAGCTGGATGCCAGGTACCCCACAAAGACAGTCTGTCACTCCACACCTCAGCAGAACTGGGAAGGAGAAAATATACCGAAAGGCTCCTGAGTAGAAGTAAGGACAGGGAGAGATCACTCACCAACTACTGTCATGTTCAAAAGACATACCTTAAAGAGAATAAATGAAATTTATTACCAGTAAATTCAGAGGAGAATAACAACACAGGTCCTGCCATAAGCCTACTCTAGGAAAATTACTATGCTATTATGACTCTGAGTCAGAAAAATTTCTGTATGAAAAACGGTTTAGCTTTTGCCAATACTGCAAAAGTAAGACAGAAAAAGAAAAGGCTGAATTGCAAATAAGGAGAAGGATACTCAATCAGAGAAAAGGGTGACAGCTTCTAATTCTACAGGCAGAGTCCAAATAATATTTTTTAAAAGTCAGTGGGAATTTCAAAATTCAATTCAGTGAAGTCAAGGACTTCACTTTAATTAAGTACAAACTTAAAGCAGACACACCCATAAAATTGCTAGAACATGAGAACACATAAATGAGTAATGTCACCTTGGATCCACACTCAAGTATAAAGTGATCTGAAAAAGATTCAAGCATTAATTAAGCAAATAACAGATCCCTTCATCCCAGCATCTGGTTTGGTTTGCTATCATGTTATATAGAGGCAGGATTAATAACTTCAGTCTTCATCCATCACAAAAACCTATCAACACTTCTGACATATGATTTCGCAACACTTAATGCATGACAATGATCAAATGTTTTACGTGATAAAACATTGGTGACGATTTGAAAAACATTGTGACAATTTGATTCCTGGAAATTCTTTACATAAAAATGCAGAACTATTTAGTTTAGAAATCGATATCTAAGTCCACCTTTTAAATCTTCCTTTTTGGGTCTTCTTAACAGCTTGGCTATCTTTCTTAACTGCATGGCTATCTTTGTTACTATCAGACTTTTCTGAAGGGCCAAGAGTGCATTTTAATTTTATGGCAGGGAATAAAAAGCACTTGTCCTGATTTCTCTGTAACATGCAATCCACCAATACATTTTTATATATACACCGTAATGTATGGTAGCAAAAGTTTTTCAATTGAAATGTAGAATAGTTATGGAAAGAAAAATTAATACCAATATTATTGTTAAATAGTTTCTCTTTCAAAACCTTTGATATGACGACTCTAGTCAATCCTTTGAGCCTTTACATATCTAAGGATAGGCTTTGCAAAGCTTTAGTAAGAAAGAGATTATTGGTCAAGAAAATAATCCCCTTTTGTCCTAATTTTAGTACTTGAAAAATCAAATAACCTGGAGGAGGACATCACTAGACACCTAGATAAATGACACTGTGATGCATTTAGGTCCTCTTTTGCTGTGCACCTGGAATACTATATTACACACAACACAGAAAGGTTTTCAGCTACCTGTGTATGTACATTTAGATATGAAAAACTATCCTAACAAACAGACTTTTTGTAATGTACAATTTGTTAGGAACTTTCAGACAGTGGTAATCGTTACACAGAACATTTCTCCTTTTCTAAAAAGGGAGTCAGGCAGATATTATTGCTCTTTAGAGAATTAAGATGGTGTACAGAACTGGTAGAGACAGATTAAATGCCTAAAACACATCAATATTTTGAACCTCAATACTAAGTCCAAAGACTAATCCTTATTATGCTTCAACAAGCACTGAATAGATTACATAGCTTCTTCATCCATACTGCCAGCTCTCCAGGCATGAAGCAGATCTAATTTGGGAGCTGGACAACTCTTGGTAGAGGACAAACTGTTCTAATGCAGCTTTTCAGCCTTCTCACTACACAGGCAGAACACACATGACAGCCCTTATTTATGCAGGCATTGACCAAAAATTTGCAAAAAAATTATTCTAGAAAGCATAACGGAAACATCATATTTCTCTTGAAGCAGAAACTGAACCTGGTTTTCTTGAATCATATCTTCGTTGATCTTTTAACCCCTCTTTTCATGTAAACACTGTATGTATTGCACAGGTTATACATATATATATATACACACAAATATATGTGCATTTCAATTTATCGTAACATCAAAAAATTGACTTATACTTCTATAATTGAACACTGAAAAAAGTTTCTATCATGCAGTTATTATGATTCCTTGTTTTATTGTTAGTTTTGGTTTAGTTCTTCCTTTGTCACTTCACTGTATTGCAGCCCGGCATATAAATACAGGTTTTTTAATAAATAAGCTTTGTAGTAATTGGATTCAGGATACATTCAGAATACAAGGTATCTGTCACAGCAAAATTGGTAACTATCTGGGAGGGATTTCATATCCTAAAAAGAAAGATGAGTTCTTATGCACAAATCCTCAAAACTATTCTAAGTTGGGGGGAAAAAACCCAGAATTAAAAAAAATTAAGTAGTGATATTTTACTTGCTACTGAGTGTTGCTTTTGTTCTTATCTCAACCGGGTAATCTCCACCTTCTTCATCTCCCACCAGAGGTGGGAGGGAAGTTAGTGAGTCAAGAAGAGGGGCATCCCAGTATGTCTGAAACCTCAAAGTTCATGTTCTATGTTACAGAAGTTCAAGGCCTATCACTTTGATTGAATTTACTGATTCCTCAAACTAAAAACACTGCTTAACACCCAAAACTGACAGAGGGAAAATAACACAAATCCATAATGTCCTTGATCCTGTTTATCTGTGTTAGTAACAAAGGTGTAATACACTATTTTTATAGTTCATAAATCCATTAACATCATTAACTAAACTTCTCATCCATAGTCAACTGAAATAAAAGAGAACCTTTCCACTGAAGTACTTTATCTGATGCCTTTTAATCCCCTTCACACAAGACAGTTTGTCTACAGACGATTCAGGAAGAAGAGAAAGCCATTTGGCCTACATTTCTGCAACACTGCCTAATTAAAAATTCACCACATTCACTTAATTCAGCTTTCTTTCATGTTCTCAGGAGAACAGTTTAAAAATATTCACTAAGGTGATAATACCCATTAATCAGCCTATTTTTCAAACTCCATCAAATGCTGGAGTACCTAGCAAAAGCATTGTTTTAACCTATTTGGTGATCAAAGTTCCTGCAATATTCCTTTTTCAGGTTTTTTTTTTTTTTTTACTTCTCCTCCCCACCTACATCCATATTCAGGATAAAACTGAAAATTTTAGACTTGGAGACAAATTCTTACCCATGTAAACATGACACTAAAGCATTTTGAAGGTACACAGGCCATTTTGTTACATGCACCTTTTAACTGTCCCTGATTTCTCATCACAAATCTAACAGATAATGCTCATTTTTATATAAAGCAATTATTAGTACTTATCTCTGGCATTCATTTTAAAATACTGTTTTCTTTCTTGCTTGTAACTGAATAACCTAATCAGTTACATTTCTATAAATACAGGATAACTTCACAGATTTCAATTATCTAATTTGGGACAGACTCAATTAACATGAGCAAATTCATGAATCAAGTTAGTAAAGGGCCACTATTTCAATATTTTTTTCTTTTTCTCAATGAGCATAGCTGTAGTCAGAAGAGAAGAAACATCCACACCAAAGTTTAATACAATTTTAAATTGAAAAGAACCAATCTATCTTCTCGTCAGTTGCTGAGCCCTCTCATGTTTCAGATTAAAACTAAGTAATTGGGAATAAAAAACAGTGCATCATTTACCACGAGAAATAATTACTGCTGACATACATAAATATGCAATAATATCAGCATACGTATGTGTAAGCAATCTAGTGAAAAATAGAGCAGGATATTAAAAAAAAAAGAAAAAAAGAAAATTATGACAGTAAAATCTTCTAGCATCCATGCTTGCCAACCAATTACACCAGGAAAGTGCAGTAGCTCTAACTGGAACCTGAGTGAGACACAATTTTCTTATGTAATTTCATGCCAAATTTTTGGTCTGTGCCACGATTTTGGAGTATTTGGTTTGAAGACGTATCAATTTCCCTATTTCCAGTAGCTACCTCCAGGAAAACTTGAGAAGCCTCTGATCTATCATATTTTAGGCATCAAGAAAAGACAATGCTAAATCATGTGAGAGGTAAACAGACCTTGCTTTCTGTAAGCAGATCTCTCATTTAGCATGAAGATATGATTTCTAGTTTGATGCTTCATCAACTGTGAGCAAAAATGTCTTTCACAGTAGTCATGCAATGTGCAGCAATATCCTTGTGTCTGTATGGGTAAAATAGATGGCCAGGGAATTTCAAAACTATTAATTTTGGAACTTGCAAGTTACTACCCATGTGTGTATCTACAGATTCAATTTGCAGTTACATGGATGGTATTATTCTAAGAATAATTTCTTTCCTACTTACTCTGACCTCATTACAGTAGCAAAATGATAATAATGAGGTTGAAATATGGCTGTTTTCTGCATTATTTATTTCTTTCGCAAATTGTAACACTTTTTATATATGTAAATATCTAAAGCAAATACATAAAATATCTAAAAAACAACCCCAACAACAGAACTGCAGCCATGACAATAGTGAACAATATGAACATACAGGAATAATAAGTGAATAATGACAGCTTAGAAGAATTTTAAGTACATGCTTGCAAATGATTGCATTATGAAGGACTGTTAGGGGAAAATTACATACTGAATGTACAACACTTCTGTCTTTAGTCCCTATTTACTTTTAGTCTAAAAGGTGAGACAGTATCAGGAAATTTATGACAGCACACATTTCTTTAGTCATACTTAGTCTCCTCTTTCCAAAAAAATGGAAGTTCAGGGTAAGTATGGCCTTTCCACACTTAAATAATGCAAATGTAATCAAAGCATCATGAATTTGTCATTATTTCAGTTCAGACAACAACTTACCTAAAAATGGATCACCATACTCTGTATTAGACAGCTTAAGCAAGTTGTTTTCCAAAGTCTCCACCACTTTAGCTGGAATAAATGCAATATCTGTATCAGCATTCACATGTATTTTCTAAGTAAAAGACTTTTTACTTAAAAAAAAAAAAAACAAAACAGAACAACTTTTTAAAGCTGTCAGCAAGCCAAATAAAAAACTTTGGACTGAAACTTTGAAGAGCACTTTCTATTCATAGAAAAAAAGAGTGAGATCACTTTAATGAAGACTTTCAGTCCATTCCTGAGAGAAGTTTAACTCAATAAAATAACTCACTGGAACAATAATTAGCACCTAGTACCTATCAACATTAAGGAAAGACTTATCAAAATCCAGTAGCAGAAGTCAGATGAGTTAATTTATCCTATAAAGGTTCACACATAGCTGGCAATAGAGGGGAATAGTTGGCAACAGGTGACACACAGTGATTGGGATTTCAACTAGACTAGTTTATCTGATAAGGCATGTTTATCTGTTAAATTAGAAATCCTAAAATAAAAGTAGTTCCTGATTTCAACACAAGCTATTTTCTGGCGGGATTTACTTTGTTCACCCTCATTCTCACCATACCACTCATTCCTGATTCTATCGTTTGTGAATGAATGCATCTCCTCCTACACGTTCATATATAAAGACATTTTTTGCCAAAAGCCTAATATTTATTCTTTCTTTTTCACCTAGGACAGACTACAGAAACCTTCCTACTCTTCTCCAGCATAAATGAGCAAGACTTTCTGGTCTTGTTTCCAATGAGAAGGAAATAACAAAATTCAGAGAAATAAAAATTAGTTTTAACCTCACTTCAAACATCACAAAGACTCGCTCAAGAACCTCGTAATGCAGCATGTGTAGGTGTTTCGTGCAAAAGTATTTCTCCAACAAACTGAAGCTAGCTAAACAAATCAGAGTTTATCAGTGCTGGAATGAGCTGAAAGACAAGAACCTCCTACCTCGTTCTGACACTACATCCACTGTAGCTGTCGATGTCCCTGCACTCAGAGGCTGGGGCTGCACACGATTTGGCTGCAGAAATGAAGAATGCTTGCTCAGGCTCTGAGGATGTGTTTGGCTCTGGGCAAGGCATGGCATGGATCTTCTAGAAGGTTTTAATGGGTGCTCTTTCACTGTCTCACTCTTGCTTGTATTCATACCTGAAAAAGTCAAAAGAAGAATAACATAGTAAGCTCTACCATATTAGACCGTGACAAAGAAAGATGGCTAATTAGGAAAATACTTAATAAGCAACTCTTCAACTACACAAAAATGTCATGCTATAAGGCTTGAAGTTATTAAAAAATAACCTAATGAACTAAAATACAGATGCTAATGGTATTCCATTCTGTAAAATATTTACATTTTCCTTTCAAAGCTACAAGAAGTTCCACTTTACCATTACAGAAACATATTAATGCTCTTAATCCTACTGCCTATTGGGTAACCTTTGTGAAAAAAATTATAGAGCAACAAATAAATGTGGCAAAAAAGACCCCAAACATTCCAGGGTCAGTTAGAACAAAGCAGCTGTAACAACGATTTGTACCTTAAGAGTTGTTTCTGAGAGACACAGACATTAAGTAGCTTTCCTAAGTTTACATGGAAGAAAAACTCATTATTATACACCTCCTGGTTCAATATAAAAGCCATGAAACACACAATCCTTGTAAAAATTAAATCAACACTGAGCAAAATCCAAGTTCACTAGTGTAATTAGACTATTTTACTACACTATTTCTCTTCTTGACAGTACAATTTACTTTACAGCATGTTTTCACAAATCTTAGTTTCTCAGCAATATATTTTACCTCTCTCGGCTGTGCTACAAAGAAATAAGTAATCTAAACATTTCTCCTTCTTGGAGCACCATGAACTTCCAAGGAACTCTCCCCATCAAAATCTGTGCCACTCAAAGAAGGACATCACGCCCAGCAAGTCTCTTTCTTATCTAAACTCAACACAAGTGTTATTCTGACCATCCAAGAGCTCAACCTTCAGTTTGTCCTGCAGCTGCACACCAAGCTACCTGCACTAAATGTGTTCCTCAGCATCAGAATCTACAAAGAAGCTCCTTTGAATAGCAGGATATCCCCCATATTTAACTATAATAGCTAAGGTTTAAAGGGGCCTTTCCTTTCAAAACTCCAAGCTCACAGACCATGTTTTGTTCTGTGTTTCTCTTTTCAAGAGATGCAGGACTTCATTAGACTGAGGACAATTCTTTCCAGTTCTGCAGCACAGCATACCTATTCTTGGTTGGACTAATTAAGTTCTCAGTACAAGGTGAAGGTAGACAGGTAAGCTTCTGCTGCCTCAGAAGGTGCCATAGGTCTTTAAATAAGTATGAGCACAAAGGACTCTGCTTCTTAATGAAGTGGATGCCGTGTGCCAGCAGAGAACACAGGGGGCACGGGGTTGGCACACTGACAATGCCTCGTTCAGAGCAGAGCAATGCCACGTCATGTGTCTGTTGTGCTACTTCCAAGGGTTCTAGGGAGACTCCTTTATAGTTCTTCCTAAGTGGACATGTTTGTTAGACAAAAATCTACAATAGTCAGACACAGAAATGGGTAATATAGAATAATATATAAAGACATGTACGTTGTAATTCTTCTGGATGGCTTTAATGGTGGATTTCTTAAGCAGTCTTTAAGGCTGTCAGTAACTATGAGCCCCAATGCATAATTATTACTGTTGCTAAAGAGAGATGTTTCTGGCATCTATACTGGAGTCCATATATGTAGCGAGATAAATTACTATTACCAAAGAAATTTATGGTAATGCAAATAACACATACTGTTATTCAATTTGAACCCAAATTTAAGTGAGACAGGTACAACAAAAAGAGTATCATTCTTTCATGAGGTAGTGCCCCAATTCAAAAGAAAATTACTCCCTTTTGCTCTCTCATACTCTATATTCCCCTGCGTCATTTCAAACAGATTCCTTCATACCATGCTGCTTGTGCTTGGAGAAAGCGAGTCACAGCAAAGGAACCTCACAGCAGATTTGCAGTTATTCTAGTGGTATGATCCACACGAAAATTTAAAGAAGTTAATTCATACTCCACTACTGTGCCAGTCCAGTTCTGTGATATGCTTGTTTTGATGGCACTTGCTGTTGCATGCCAGTGCTTACCCAGCTCTGGCACACAAACAGCTTGTGGGTGACAGCATCAATTGGGTGACTAAATTGATTTACTGAAATTATTTTCATTCCTTCCTCTCTTTTCCATAGAGTTGTTTTCTAAACCACATCTTTCCAACTAGAACTTTGTTACACAATAGCAGACATGTACACACTTAGCAAAAAAACCCCAAAATACTTGTTCTTCTATTACAACTGCATTTATTAGTTCTTTCCCTACAAAATATTCCTCTGGCAGCTAGCATGAACACAGAAATGATTGTAGAATAAGTATAGAAATTTCCCACATTGGTGAAAAAGGTGATTAATTTTTATGGTTTAATTAGATCCTGCCTTTTTTTTTTTTTTTTTTAGCACTTCTGCCTTGGAAAATCTTTCCAAGAGGATGCTGGGGATTCCTGTTACAGAAGCAAATCTCTACATGGCTCAAAGCCAGAACACAGAGCTGTACTAAATCTCAGAGCTTTCTGATAGGGCAGGCAGGAAAGATGGAGCTAGAATGATACACTTTTCTGGTTTTTAAATTAGCATGCACAATTTAATGCATGCTCAATATTATGCCAATCTAGAAAGACTCTAAATGAAGCAATCTCTCAGATGCCTTCAGGTTTTAGCCATTAGAAACATAAAGGAAAAATTTTGCTATGCCTCGTTCTCTGAAATGCAGACTCAGTTGATCATTTTGGTACTGTTAAGAAAAAAAATTTGGTTTTCATTTGCTCTTAATTTTAGATGAGGAAAGTCTGGCAGCTAGTCCATATGCATTGTTAACTTAATGCTAGAAGCAAGGCCAGATCAGTGCTAACCTCACAAAGAATAGGCCAATAACTGTTCCTCATTTAATCCACCATAAATCTTACCATAAAAAAGGAATAGCTACTACATAATTCAAACTGATAGCATCAGCTTTAGAGGTGTGCTATATAATAACATCCACAATCAATATTGACAACATGCAAGTCTTACCAACTACTCTTTGTGACACACCACCCCAAAAGGGAACATGCAAATGCTCAGATGCTCGTGGTTGAAAAGGAACAACAAAAGCCAGAGGGTCTGCAAAATCTTACCAAGTTCTATTAGTAAATTATACATTTGGCATTGAAATCAGTACGCTAGTCCATTATCTCCCAGAATAAACACACAGAGGTGGGTTTTGAGTAAGGGGTAGGGCGAGAGAAAAGAGAGAGAGTAAGAGGCAGAGTTTAAAGAGAGGGAGAGGGAGAGGGCAAAAGAAAGGAAGGAAGAAAGAATGAAGGATCACCAATCCTGGCTCCAGTGTTGATCAGCTGCCAGGGTGTCCAGGGGCCTGGGGGCACTGTGCATGCTTTGCTAAAATAATATATGAAACCATTTTATAGATAAGTTTTCCCCACCCTGGAGCTAAGTTTCTCACTTTCTACACAAATTAGTTATCAAGTGCAGTTTATTCTTCTAGACCTTTCTGGAAAAGGCTCAGAGGGCTTCAGGGATCTTTGGTGACCTTAATCCTCCCCTACTGAGTCGACCTTTGGTCAACAGACCATACCCACTTCTCAACCTCATTCTTGTGCTGTACTGTGTTGTGCTCATCTCCAGGACCTAAAACAAGGGCATTTGTCCCAGAGATATCCTAACTCTGTAGGGCCCCCTTCAGCAGCGACATCCTGTTCTTTTCACAGTTTGTTCTTACCAACAATCCCTGATTGACTCCACAGTCATCTGGCTATTAGTATTTGAGACATACAAATTAGCCCCTTTTCTTCTGGGCTTCTACATTCACGTCATCACAAGTCTGATTAAAAAAAAATACCTTCCTAATTGTGAAACAACTTGTGTAAAACTTTTGCCTTTACATACCTTACATCACTAATTAAAATGTCATTCATAAAACACATTAAACAGACTGAGAACCTGATAAATCTCAAATGTTTCTGTCAATGGGATCATTACAATTAGAATCTTTAATCACATAAATTAAGAGGAAAAGCTTGCAGCATTTTTCATTACCTCTAAATGAGAAAGCATTTTTGCAGCGTCAAGCGTGAAAGCTCAGTTTTGAAGAACATTTAGTTTTCAATACTGAGTAGATGTAACAGGTACTTACTGCTAAAGAATAATCTTACTCTGATTGGCAGCTGCATTCCACAAACAAAACCTTAATGTAGGATAATTAGTCTGCTAAATTCTGAAAAACTGTAACCGAGAGATACTTAATAAGGAATAATAATTCAGTACCAGAGGAAGTTTTCTTATCTATTTGTAAGACTATCACACATACAAAGGGTATTCAGTTTCATATATTAGACCTGTATTTAAGTAAGTCATCCATACTTTCCTTTTTTATATATATAAAAGGTAGAATCAAACTGGATAACCTCTATCTTCATTTTATGTTCCTATAGATGAATAAAAAAACCCACAGCATCAGGTATTATTATATTGGCACTCTTAAGAAGTCTTATCATAGCTGGAAAAAATGAATCAATCCTTTTCTTGAGAAGAAAAAGAAAACATGAGACACACACTGAACATGGCTGAAAACAGCCTATATGGATGAACCCTGTTTCTCTTCAACACTATCAGTGTGTCACGAAAGTGTTGGAATTCTAAATTTTAAGTGTATTTTTATGATCATCTTAACTGCCTTTTACATTATGAGGTAAACAGGAAAAATGTGGGGTTTTTTGTCTGCAGAAATTGTAATGAAGTTAAACACAAAATGTTGCTTTTACTACTGCATCAGTAAGGCAGGACTCATAAATTTTAAATGTTGAAGAATACTCTTCATTTCGTACAAAACAGGAGACTATCTCATGATCTCTCTAACAAATTAAATAATACACTTTCCTGACATTACTCATGTTAGTGAGATGTACTCTAAGCATTTTAAGGGTCTGATTTCCAGATAACAGACAATACATTTGATCTTTATAGACAAAGTGGGAGAAATACCATTATAAAGTAAGGAATTGTTTGAAGAAGCAAAGTGGTGCTTCTTACCAAGGTGGTCTACTCATCATAAAAAGCACAATTTAGAAATTAAATAGCTTTGAACATTGGTTTCATTCTAAAGATTTGTGAAATACCTTTTATAAGGTTTATCTCCATTAATATCTCATCTTACATAAAATAAAGTCTAATTTTAACCAAATAAAATTGGTGCCTGGCTAATCAATAATACTTCCATGCAAATAAAGCAAAATATTTTTGTCCTTAATTCAACATGGGAACTAGAAGGTTTCAGAAGGCTGCTGCAAACATATCTGCCAGAGAGCATTAGAAAACCAATAAAACATTCTTTTTTCTCCCCTGAACCCAACAGCATATTAAATCTCTGGAAGGCTACACATCCTCATCAAAGCAGCCTAATTCCCCAGGCCTCATTCTCAGAGATCTTCAGAAAATGCTTTCTCACAGCAGCCTCAGGAGACTGGCACTGGTTCAATTGAGTTGATTTAGCAACAACATAATTAGGTTACAGAAAAGGACAATATTGCCTTTTAATAGACCAAGATAAGGCTTAAATACACCAAGCAGAAAATGAATAGGCATCAAGGGTTTTGATCGAGGTTATAATATTTATTTCTCAGCCAATCAAAAGAGGAAACAACTGGAGTGGACAGCCCAAGAAGGCATAAAACTCAGGGTGGTGGGGGTTTCTTTGATCTGTATATCCAGGTGGCTCCATTCCCTTTTCACCTCAGGAGAGTAAAGGTCTGACAGCAAACAGCTCCTCTATGGGAAAGAGCAATTGTGAAATGTCTTTATTCACATTCTGTATTCTCTCATGGCTGGTCAGATTGGAGGTCAAAAATTACCCTATGACCTAATTTTGATTATAACTTATGCAAAAATAAAGGTAATCAGGTAAGACAAAAGGCAAAGTATACTACCAAGCTGTGTTATTTTGTGCACTTAACTAAGAAGTCAATAGGAATATGAAGACAAAGTTCTGGTTTTGCTCAGCTTGCTGCATATCTTTTCAGAACAATACATAAAACCTTTGTAACGTCTGCATTTGGTAAATAGCAAAATGCACTGAATAGAGCAAATCAGAGCTTAAAACAAAATATTCCTCAGACTTGAGTGCAAATCTATCTGGAATTTAGTTCTGTAAGAGAATTGGATGACAAAACAAGCAACACAGAGGATAAAGCACTGCAGTGTAAAATAAACTGCATTTTTAAATACAAGTTTAAACAAAACTGTTTCAATGGTTGAAAATAGTTAAATACATATAAACATACACTGAAGAAAACACAAAATATGATGTAAGATAGTAATAACAGCTGTAATTAATGTAAAAACCAACCCACAATCAAACAAACAAAAACACCCCAAAATCACAAGAAATAATAAGCCTACATGACTGAAAATATCTCCAAGCCAGTATGGCAGTATCTCACTGAAAAAGTATAACAGTATAAACACAAGGTAAAAGTTCAACAGTTCATAGGTTTGACAGAATCTCTACTGTGACATTGTGAATTAGTCCCTTTTTCCTGCCAAATCTTTGAACCTTCATCCTTTTAATTCTTTCTTTATCCTTTTGTTTTTGTAAATTCTAATTCCAGAAGTAATTCTAAACTTAACCTGTAGCTACTACCTCAGTTATAACCTCCTTATCATCTCAATTTCTCTTTTCATCAACTCTTTTCTTTTGTCAGCAAACAGGAAAAAGGTGAAACTTAATATTATAAGAAAAAAAAAAGGAGGGAGGTTTTAATTTTTGCATGGGGTAATGAAAGAACACACACACACACTTTATTTTCTACATTGTGTACTGCAGTATAGGTATCCATCAAGAAAATTGTATAAAAAAGAAAATTGTATAAATACAGTATAGGTATCCATCAAGGAAATTGCATAAAATACCTACAGTATAGCAGGTATACATTTTTTTATAGTTCCACTAGAATTCACAGCTTTGCAGGCTTTATCTCAGCAACCAAAACTGTGCTAGAGGCTTTAACTCTCTCGGAAGAAAATCATGGACCAACCTCTCAGAACTTAATGACACAACAGAAATTCAGCATCTGGAGGGTTTTGTTCTTTCTTCATTTTGTTGTGTGCTCCCAAAGCTGAGGATCAGCCAGTCTTCCCACTGCTTAACTTACTAGCTCTCTTCCCCTTTCAATGAGAATAAATGTACTCACTGCTAAATTCTGTGATAAAATAATCCATAATCAACAAAATTTTCATACTACATTTCATATGAGGATTTAATGGCTCAACGTGAGTCAAATAATCCCTGGATTTAAGAATCCCTAAGTACTTATCTACAAAAGTGACACTAATGTCTTCAAAACTCTTTCTGCAGACTTTTAATATGAATTTATACGGTCATATGCATTTCAAAAATGCTTCTAAATACTGCTATGACAGTGAACAGATTACACAAAATACCCAAAATTAATATAGAGCTGAGACCAGGAACCACCATGATTTACATGGTGATGCAAGAAAACCATTTCAGGTTCATGAAGAGTAAAGTAAGTCAATTTAAATCTGTTATAGGAGAACAAAAGCAGTAAATCATATTGAAAACCTCTTGCTATTTTCAACAGCTACATTAGGTGAACTTGTATTACCCATTATTTACGTGCAGATATGTCAAGATAAGAGCTCAGAATCAGAGAAACTAGGTTTCTTGCACGTCTGTCACTGGCTTGACAGTCTCTGATGGATGCAGGAATGTCACAGTCATCCTGTATGAAAAATTGATTTGAAAGCTTACATCCACTGAGAAGTATTTACCGGGAAAAAACAAAGGTCACCGTGTATTCTGCTGTGTGCTCAGTAAAGTAAGGATTAAACCCTCAGTTATCCTATTCTGGTTTTATCTGTATATAGGAGGGCTTAGCTCACAGCACTGCTGAAATATAATTCTACTCTCACATTCCTACAGTATGTCATTTTGTTGTTTAAGGTACATATGGTCAAAACAGTCAATTTTGCCTTCAGAAATTTTGGTTATGATTATCATAACAGAGTACGTTTGAAATCAGTTCTGACTGGAATTAGAGATCTTCAAGCCTAGATACATAATAAGTGATTTATTGTAAGATAATTTAGAATCCAAGTACCACACAGCAGGAAGGCAATCTCCAATGTCCTTTATAAAATATTTAGAGGTAATATCCGTTAAAGGTGCCTAGAGCATATGCTTAGCAACACAGTTCACATTTTAAATAAACAAAACAAAACAGAGAACTGCTGGGGTTTTTCTTCTCCTCATCTCCCCATGATTGTTATTACTCATGCTTTTTAATTGCATTAAAAGCTAAATCAGCAATTTTATAAAAGGATGATTACAGGGAAGTGTAAAACTTAATTCCCCTTCCACCAAAATGAAACATCTTAATTCTTGTGTGCCCTTCCACACTGAAGAGACTGCAAATCAGCTGCATCACTTTCAAAAGCTTCTCTTCCCACCCTTGTGTCTTGACCCTCTGCTGAGAGCATCTTACCCACTGCAGAGACATTACAAGAAAACATGTGAAGACAACACAGAGTTGTTCAAGCAAACAGTTCTTCCTATTAACACATTTCTATGTTCAGTGTGTTCCAGCAGTATTATTTTTTCTTTATTACTGTTGAGGTAAGAGGAGGAGGGCAAATATACCCAAAGGAATATTCAGCAAGGAGAAGTGCCTGGATGTAAAGTGAAAAAAATGGACAGATCCTTTTATCCCATTGACTCTCTAAGGTCTCTTTTTTCCTGGAAGGTAAATAAATTCTCAATTTTAAAATCAACTGTGCATGCATGCATTTATCAAGTTGTCCTATTTGGAAGAGAGGTCAGAGCCCATGCTGTTCAGAAAGACAATTGAAAATGGGATTTGATACTCTGCCAGATTGTCTAAAGTTTCTTCTTACTCTTGTAGATGTTAACATCACCCCTGAGGAGACTTTTCCTTTATTCTGAATTATAGCAGCTGTTAGTAACTCATTCTCTTCTCGCATTTTCCTATAACTTGGAGCAAAGCACTTACGTTAAGACTCCTTAATACCTGTAAAAATGACTGTACTTGCCATTGTATATCATTCCTTTATGTACTTTAATTTAAAGCAGTGACAGACTGCTACCTGATGTCTGGGAAGGAATACTTAGCATGCTGAGCACACTTCTGAGTAGAGTAAGATACATCTGTTTTACATAGAGTATCAGACAGCACTCCGAACCAAATCATTGACACTTCCTACTTTGCTGGTACATTGTTTTTGCAAGAAATTGGACAGAATATTACCTGATTAAGATGTGTAATGAGGTATTACAAATATGTTATCTTGTTGCAGGATATAGTACTTGAATATTTCATTAAACATCATCTAGACTGGAAAATAAACACATTTATTGCAATGACTTTAACCTGCATTTACCCCATGTTTCTAATACACCAGACACATTGTTCTCCTAGTCTTTTGTATCAGGGATAAGTCTCAGCCAGCTTTTATATTTGTTTTAAAGAAGTTCTCTCAAACCAGTCAGAAAACCCCTTGTACTTTACTGGGAAGAAAAAAAAACCAAAACAAACCCATATTGACTCTATCCCTCTTTGAAAGCCATTTATGACATCTAGGCAATGTAACCTGGATTTTTGTCCAGAGCACCAGCCACAGACTCCTCAGCTCTGCAGAAAACACTGAATTTGCTGTTCATGTCAACAGAGAATACAAAGACAAGACAGGTTAGACATCCTGACAAGGGTCAACATTTTTATAAGAGACCCCACTGGACCTCACTGGAAGCAGGAACTTACCACTTTTCCTCAATAGTTATAAATTTTGCAGTTTATCTGCTATCTTTTCGAACATGCCATTTTTAATTATCATACCACTGCCAACATAACAGGCAGGAGTATGATATTAGCCTGAGGCCCATGAGGAGATCACTGCTTGATTATACTCTCCAAGAAGGAGGGAAAAGCTACAGAATTACAGCAGTAACTTCTGCATAGGAAAAATGTGTCTTAAAGTCTTCACAAATGACTCGATGGGCATGAGGGTCTTCACTACTGATAGGAGAAATGGGTCTTAATGTCTACTAGGTCTGAAAGAACCAATCAAGTTCTGGAAGAATGGCTGTGGGTGTCTTCAGGAGAAATGGGTGTTAAGGTCTTCAAAACGGGCCTTAATGTCTCTATGAACATCAAGCCAGGTAAGTTTGTTACAGAACCCAGGCAGTCTTGATCTTCTTCTTTAGGGTAATAGGAGAAATGGGTCTGCACAAGTCTATCACAGAACCCAGTCAGTCTGAATTTCTGATGGATCCATAGAACCCAGACAGCCTGAACGTCTGAATTTCAGGGGGAAATGCCAACACATGTCCGAGGGGGAACATGTATCAAGCGGTGTGGGAAGTCTGTACCTTCCTAATACCTCAGCCAAAAGGGAAAGGAAGAGGGCAACATGAGGTCAGGAGTTTAGGATAAAAGGAGCCTGCATCCTCCAAAACCTGGAGACACACCCCATGGGGTATGCCCCAGTGAACTCTCTCCCTTTATTCAAATAAAGTTCCAGGACTCCTCTGTCTCCTTTGTGGACAATGGCTTTTCATAGTGTGGCTTTTCCCACACATTTCAAAATACTAGGAAGCAATGGTGAATTATGGAAGCTTGCCCGTATATTTTCAAGACACAGCTGCACTGTCTCACATCAAGCGTGCAGCATTATCATAGCATCTCTTATTTCAAAATTCACTCTCTCCATGCAGAGAGCTGTGATAACCATCCTACTATAAAACAATAAAACAAGAACCAAACAGTGTCCCACACAACACCCTTCTCTGAGCTAGCTGCTAACACCCACAATGCAGCCCTTCTGCGTGACATGTTTTTCACCATTCGATTTGTCAAGCATTTAAAAAACCTTACTGCACAACCAGCAGGACATTAAACAATTCCAATTTTTGTTAATACTTTCAAATATAAGTGTAATGTTTTACTTCATTAAGTCAGCAGGTACTTGAAGCTTTCAATGGCTTACTTTACGAGGTTTTAAAAGTTTTTGGATAGCAGCTATCTTTTGCTGGCACAAAAATTTTGTCTTTGGCACCTGGGTGAACTATAATGTTATGGATATTTTTAAACTCTCAAGAGAGGACCCAAAACTAAATTTATCTGTTACTGGTTAAGAAATAAGAATTATTTTAGTCCTCTTTCTACTATAAGATGTGACCAAGAAGGGACTTGAGATTGTGTGTATTCGACTTACGTGTCATATTTTCCTTCCTATATTGACAGGAAATAATGCCTGGGTCCTTTCCTTCCTGCTTCTAGCACATTCCCTGCCTGTATCTAATAAATAGGATAAAAGAAAATCTGCTTTTAATGATTTCTTAAGTATTTACAAGTTTAATTTCTAAACATTTTGGATCCTCTGGTTCTGAATCACCAATCTTTTGAGACTGTGTTTGTCATCAAAAATACCATTCATTTTATTACAGAAGTAACAGATTTGCTTCAGTAACTGAAGCTGAGTTATTTCTATCTGTATTTAAATTTTCTGGCTAAAGAAATTAAAACATGTACCAAAAAGACTGAGTTGCAACACTCATTCAACAGGCAAAATTAGTACAGATTCCACATAACTACGTCCATCAGATTGCAGTTTATGTGCTGCTAGGTAGCTGAAACTATTACTAGGTATACAGCACCTACACTGTAGGTAAATAACAAAGTTTAGTCTTGAGGGAATTGAATCCAACATCTCTTTTCCAAGAACTCTCTATATTCATAGTTCGTTTTTCAACTGCCATGGTGATATTCTTTGTCCTTTCACAGGGCTATTTGAAATGCTTAAGTTTTATTTTTAAGTCTTGAAAAGCTTTCGCAGAAAATGCACGTTTTTTACTAACACTTTAAAAACCCTGCCTAAAAGGTTAATATCAAGCATCTGAAGCGTGAAAGGGACCATAACCTCTGGCATTACCAATGGCTACACCAATCAAGTACCTCATTGAAATATTTAGGTCTCCTAATTAATAATGCTATTAATTAGAAAGGTTGTATTTTTTCACAGTCACCTCATTAGTGAAAAACACACCACACCAGAAGAATGTTAAAAATGCTTACTGAAGGAGCCTCAGCCATATCAGACTCCAGTTTTTCTGAACCAGAGACGTTGGTATCCTCTATTCAGTATGGGCATCACTACTTTTGTTGTGTGGGAGCTGCCTTGAATAAAACAAGGAACAGAAATTCCTGCAAATACTGCGAAACACACTGTGTTTACATTCCATTACATAGACTGTAGCTCCATCTGCACCAAGGTAAAAACAGACTATTCTAAATCTTCACATGACAAAGAAAGCTCAGAAGCCATTCTAAGACGATAATTCTAAAAATTGTTTGTTTGGCAGGTCTACTTTTCACTCTGAAGCTCTAGTGTAACTCCCAAGCTTTCTAAAATGGAAGCTTTGTAACAGATCCATTTGTTGCATAAAATCAACTGGTAACACTGTCTAGAAGCAGAGCTCTATACATTTCTCTCCTAAACGCACTCGGATCCAGAACCAGACCTGGATGACTTCACATCTGAGATTACAGACAGACAAGGGCTAACAAAGAGGCACACAGTATGTTGATGTGATGCCCAGAAGCACTGATGGGTTGAGATATCTAGAAGAACAGAGGAATCTCTTTAACCCCAGCTGCCAGTTTGCCCCCGTGAAAGTGAGGCTCAGTTTCTGTTCTCACTCATTTGTTGACTGAAACTACCTGAAACACAATTTTGTTGCTCACAGCCATATTTGAAACACATTCATCCTGTGTTGACAGTTCATGGCTGTGCAACTATTGTTCACCTGAGAACTCCTCTGCTGATGGCTGTAGCTCTCAATTCTGAACAACTTATTCAGAATTCAGGAAAAAAAGATTTTTTCCTTATTCAAACTGCCGTGCAGCTTCATGTTAGCTTTAAGTGACTGATGAGATTCAGCATGTGACAAAGGCTGCTTGGAGCAAGATACAATGAAAAGCCTGTTAAAAAGAGCTTTTTTCCCACCTCCTTCAGCAACCTTTGTACAAAACTCAACTCAGCTACTTGAACATTAGGCCCACGTAGACAGCTCAATGCTGTGGAGGTGTACAGAGCTATTTTAAAAATCTGTAATTTTATAATTTTCCTAAATTACAGGGGGAAAGTTGAGATTATTACTAAAGTACTTAAAAACTCTAAAGGTTAAATATCTGAAAAAAAAGTTACCCCTGCTCTTTCACAGCTTATGTTTTAAAGAGAAAATGATATCCTTTCAACAAACACAATTAAGCCAAATGTTCAGAACTATGCAATTCTTCTATGTTCATCTTTGCACCTGATTAAGATTTCAATATTACTGGAAGATATTTTCTTTTAATGCATAATGTTTTTTATTAATGGTCTATAACTTTATAAAATTACAGAATTGCTCATATGGAACATAATTCTTATCTCTCTGTTTCAAACCCAGGTGCAAATGCATTTTAACCATTATTTTGTCACCTTTCAAAATATTCACTTCATCGCCTTTCATAAAAACCTGGAACATCCTCCCAACCACCTTTGGCAGAAAAAGATTTAATTTGCAACAGGTTCATGAGAGGTCACAGAACTATTCATCCTGCAGGATACATGCCTTAATATGTACACACACACACAGAGGAGAAATTGGGAGTGACAAAAGGTTTTTCCTGATAATTCCCTTCGTTGAACACACACCCCCATCATAAAAGCACACAGCTACCAAGATTAGTCGTTGCCAAATGAAGCATCCTGCTGAACTTTTCAAGCATATTAAAAGTAAAGCACTCTAATAAGAGTTACAAAATACCAAGATGACCCTGATTAATTAAAATTCAGTGAAATCAATTAGATCATCTGAAAGAAAGGAGAGGGGACAGTGTTTAACAGATGTTACTAAACTCTCAACAATTTCTTAATTTACATTGGAAGTTTGCAGCTTTTATTTCACATTTGGAAATAGTTCTTACGTGCTAAGAAGCTTACCTAACTTTTCTAGTTATGCTAGCAGTTGAAAGATACTTTCTCTGGCACTGCAAAACTTGTCTCCCTTTCACTCTTAGAGCAGTGCCTTTAGAATTATTAAAATTATAATAAATTCTGTGGAATTAAATACAGAGGAAGCATATCCGACACAAAATCAAAGTTAAATCCATTAAAACCTTTTCTGGAAGTGATTACTGACCTTTTTAAAATTACTACTTCCATTTAAGGATTTGAAAACCATGTCTGTATATGTCAATGCATAAAAGGGGAAAAAATTAAATATTTTAAGGATGTAAACCAAACGTGAAGATAATATTATGGATTGTTGGGACTAAACAAATTGCAAAAGCTGTAATTTGCAATTAACTAATTCCACTTAATATGAGGACTCATATACCTTTTTTTTTTTTTTTCAAATTTTCCCGAAGCACCATTGAGAACAGCTAAACTTGACTAAAAAGCCCATTCTAACCACGGAGCAGAGTCTGTGGACCTAGTGACCAAAATCAACAGGTGCAGGAATGATGCTGACCCAGGAAAAAGTTGCTTAAGTAGCAGACTAAAATCTAACCAAGGAATATAATGAGGTATTAGTGAATCAACCACAGTAGATGGATCAGTCGTATCAGGACTTCAGAAATAAGGATATATCAATCCTCCTGACTATTGGTCTGCGGCCACAGTGTCCAATAAAGAACTTTATTTCATTTCTGTACACTTCCATCCATCACAGCCAACATGCTCTCAATCCAACAGCTTTCCCTAACAGGTGCCATGCTGAAGGAGACAATGAGAACAACAGCTAGCAGAGTTCCAAACCATTTCTCCCAGTCCACTCGTCTCTTCATTCCATCATAACAGGCAAATCATTACATCAAAATGATAGCTAAAATCTGCCTTTCTATAGCTTACTAAGAATACAAAAATGGGTACAAAATTTTACGTGGTACTATGACAAAACTTTATAATGCTCCTCCGGAATTATATTGTGTAGGTTTGCAGCTAGACTAAATACCAGCAGCTCATTCTGCCACCACCCATAAATTTTTTTTTTATCTTGGAGATAATAGGGCTGAACACCTCTATAATTAAGTATCTTTTGCCAGAAATACTTTCACAAAACCTTAACTAAAGCATAAAATTATATATATATATAATACTAATTAAGTTCATGCAAAATTTACTTAGTATTTAGGGTTCTCAAAAAGCTTCTTGTTCTTCCACATGATATAACATACTGCTTATAGTTAGTTATGTAAACAACTGCTATTAACATGAAAGTAGCAAAAGTAGAAAGATTATGTCACCGTGCTTCTTTCTCTGCAACCCTTTTTCCCATTTCAAATGACAGATTAGAGTAAAATAAAGAAAATAGCAGAAACAGGAAGAGAACTTCTTAATAAATTGCCAGGGCTGATAAACTATTTGAAAGAAACATAACCTTAAATAGAGGAAAAGAGGCAAAAATGTATAAAGTCTCTTTGCAAGTACACGTCAACGAAAATCTTGAAGATATATTCATTCTAAAGACAGCAAAGTTCAGCAGACAACTATTTCTGAGCATCAGCACACAAAGTGATGACAAACCATGATTTCCAAGATATGGCAGTTATTTTCTAATAATTTATATTTATAGATGCCTCCTTGCACTTCATGAGCCACGAAGAACACTTCCAATGGAGAAAAATAAGCATCTTCCAAGTGAAATGATGAAGTTGCCTTCAATTTTATCTTTTGTTTCCTTACCTGGAAGCTCTCTTAATAATTTGTAAGGGCACTGCCCTGGCTAGGCTGCCAAGAGCACATACCTCTGGACCTTGCTGCTTTTCCCATCCTCCCACCCACAGAAGCTGCAGGCTGCCTTTTCCTCCCATTACATTACACCAAGCCTTCCAAAGCCCTTCAGAGGGACTGAACCATTTCCAGAGGAAGGCAGGCAAATACAAGACTAACAAAAAGGCAGCTGCAGAGCTGTGTCTTTTCACCAACTACTGTGTTTCCAAGGCTATCTACAGCACCAGATGAGAATCCCCGACCCTGGGGCTGCCCAGGGACAGAGAGCAGGGAGAACAGAAATTTCCAGCTGCAAAACAGAGCTTATAAAATAACCAGCAACTTAGATAAAAGAATGTAAAAATAGACACACAGCATGCTAAACATAGCTGGAACCAGTGGATAAACAGATAACGAGGAACCTATGTGGTTTTTGTGGCAAAGTTATGTAAAAAGAAACAACAGCACATGCCTTAGGAGAAGTTTAGGGCAATTTTGGGGGATCTTACAATTTTGGGGGATCTCAGTGAATATGAGAACTAGAGACCCCTTTAGACAACCCCCTAATACCATAAAAGGGTGTCCAGTAAGGGGCAGATGCACACAAATTGGTTCTAGGAAAAGTGATGTTCTTGTATTACCTAGGAAGTGCATTGTAGTGAATATGTAGGATCATGATGGAATAAATACCATGCTGTAAAGTTTCATGACACATTCAATTAGAGGAGATATCCTCTGAACCTGTCCAGTGCTGTAATAAAGAATGACTGCTCTTCAAATTGTTTTAGAAAGTTTATTCTTTGGCTGATTTCCAAATTACTAAGACATCAGTGAAGTGCAAAAGGAGAGTAAAGATGACAACTGATTTGCATATCCTACTTCTGCTTTAGGGGAAAGTGTGATGCCTTGGGCATTATGAAAGAGCATCAGACTTCTCGGTTCATATTATAACCTTCAACACCTAGAAAACTGCCACTGCCAGAGAGAAACAAGCAGGAAAGAGCTCCCTAGTCCCACCAGAAGAAAGGAAATTTAGATTAGATTACAATGGAATGGAAGAACAGAATAATTTCAGTTTGAAGGGGCCTACAGTGATCACTACGTGTGACCACTGCCTGACCCACTTCAGGGCTGACCCAAAGTTGATGTATATCATGAAGGGCAAAACTGCCAGGCCTGGGGTACTGACCACCTTTCTAGGAAGCCTGTTCCAGTGTTTGACCACACTCTCGGTGAAGAAATTTTTCACCCTCCTGTTTTAACATGAAATTATTAAGACAGACATCCCTAATGATCCCACTATGGTATCAAATGAATCCCTGGACATTACAGCTACAAAATTTTATAACCATCGAAAATTCTTAATGTTTCTCTAAAACAAACAAAAAAAAAAAATAGAGGAAGGTATAGAAGAGTCATGCTACCTAGTATGGCTGAGGCAGGGTATAGAGCATAGCAGAGCTTCACCTTTCAGAAAATTAAACCCTTTCCTATGTGTGAGACATCTTTGTCCTGTGTCAATACAAGTAAGTTAATGGGGAAGCAAAAAAGTATGTATGTGGACAGGGTAATCGTGGCAGCAGGTAAAGCTAAGGCATGGTTTTTCTTTGGTATGCAGAAGAATAAAAATTGAATGGGATGGCGGATTTTACATTCTAGAAGTAACCTATAAAGAGGATTTCACTACAAAGGACTATCTGTGGATCTTTATGAAATTGTAATGTTGTGTGAAATGAAAGTGTCAGACAAGAAAGCAGCTCATTCTCATAAACATAGTGTGAGTATGATTATGATTATTATTATTATTATACTGCTTAAAGGTTTCTTTCATTTTGACACGTAGTCCACAACTAATATTTTGAAGAATACTCATAAAATTTGGGAAGAGCACGAGGAAATGTGAGACAACAAATCAGTTATTTTTGTGTTTATTTGCTCCAACAAAAACATACTATGAGCTAGCAGAAACAAAATCCTCCTGCCCCTGAAATGGTACTAACAACATGCTAAACCCAGAGAGAATACAACCTCTACAAACACAGGAAAGATTTAACTCTATTTCCAGATAGTGAAGGGGGAGACAAGGATAGATAATTTCAGTGTCTGAATTATAAGAGAGTTTCTGTTAACTTACATTGCTTGAATAAAAGCATGAAAAGAATGCAACAGAAATTGTTATCCTAAAGAATAAGGAGAGCTAACAGGCCTATTAGCCAAAATCAAACAGCAATCAATTAAAAACCTATCAGCAACTGGTTCTATGGAATGACTACTTTTCATGCCTAAGACATTTAGATAAGTTTTCTTTGCCTAAAAGACAAGGAAAAGAGGGAAATAAAGAAAAAAAGAAGAAGGAACAAGATGCTATTACACAAGAGAGAGCTGAGTTGCATTTATAAAATGCTTGTTATGAAGCAATTCAATAGAAACATTCCTTTGGTAATGTAAAACTTCCATATTTTTCCCTGGCTTCAGCTGAAAGCTCTGCAGCTGTACCCACAATTCTGCTTTCTTATTCCTTCAGGTAAAATAACAAAAGAAGAACAGATTCTAGAAAAGGAAACAAAACCACAGGATCTTGACTCTATTCTTTGTTCTTTTTTTTTTTTTGTTTTATACAAAAGCAATTATTTCACCTTATTTTATGAAATTTATCCGGTATTATATGAAATCTGCCTTCCAATGAGAACTACATTTCTACTTCCACCACAAAAAAAAACCCAAATTTCCCAAATGAATCAATTCACCAAATGGATTTTCAACCCTGATACTGAATTAATACCGTAATACTACATCTGACCAACTGCTTATATTCAACCTCAGATAAAAGAAAAAATTAATCTTATTTGGTATTTGCAAAGAAGCCAAGAGATTAAACATTTTCTGCTGCAGTGATTCCAGCTGTCTCCACAATCTTTCCACGTTTGAT
The DNA here is from genome assembly GCA_013397955.1 of Grantiella picta. Taxonomy (NCBI): domain Eukaryota; kingdom Metazoa; phylum Chordata; class Aves; order Passeriformes; family Meliphagidae; genus Grantiella; species Grantiella picta. The sequence goes on along the minus strand of VZRM01009107.1, from coordinate 52,793 downwards.
CTCAAAAGTTCTTTCAAGATATTAAGTGAATTACATTCTGCTGATAGAAAACCTTTGCACACTATCATCTGAAACACTCTATCACAAGAACTGTTCATTTTAGTTACTTTCTTGCTGGACTAGTTACTGAAGCACAGATACTTGATGGCAATGAAAATAAATATTGCCTATCTTACCAGAAAACGAAACAACCTTACAGGAATATCCTCTTAAAACAGACCAGAAGCACCATGTTTTCCTATAATATTAATGCAAAATTTTAGGGAGGCAGTTGCAAAAGATTAGCTTTCTATTCCACAGCTCTGACAATGCCATTGAGAACTAGGCTGTGCATAATGTTACATAGGGGGTGTATAGCAATTAGCCTGAAAAAACAAGTTACATATTTCCTTCAACTGATTTAAAGTCTGCTTTTTGCGATACACATGAACGATGGAAATCACCCATTTTTGTCTGAAAATTATTTTATTTAAATTGAAAAAATATTCTTTGCTTCTATTTTTAAGTTAAAGGACTTCTGAAGCAAAAACAGGAGATAAAAAGAGTCTTAAGTGTACTGCTACTCTAAAATGTAAACTTCTTAAAAGCTTCTGGTTTTGCTACAAAAAAAAACCTGGCTGAATGAAAAATAGTTTGCACTTCCCCATCTTTTTTCAAACAAGATTGGAAGAAGCAGTGCCAATAAAGCTCATATTTACAGAACTTAAATTTTATTGGAGATCTTCAGTCAGGACCAGAGGACAGAATGGTCACTGAATGCAGATAAGCAGATTTATTTTTGAATGTTTAATAAATGGAACAACAAAATAAGATATTCCCTGCCGTCACTCAATCACTGTCATAACAATGGATATTACACATGTGATTTGGAAAGTCATTCAGTACATTAATGGGTTGGATTTATTTAAAAAATTGAATCAAGTGAAATCTTGATCTGACTGAAAAAGAAATACAAAAACAAAATTCTTTCAAAGCTCCAGTAAAACAACATAAATTCAACAGAGTCAGTGCTAACATTAATCATTAAAAACAGTCTGTGTACAAAGGTTTGCTTTTCTTTCAAACATACTTAATAAAACGAAAACTACAACTTCTGGTTTAGTCATTAATATTCTCTTAAGTGATCTGAATCCTAGGTGTGTTTCATAGACACTAATAGAGTGGTTAACTAGTGCCTAAAACTTTCAATTAATTATTTTAAAATATGAACCGTAAAAAAAAAAAAAAAAAAAAAAAAAANAAAAAGGCAAGTAAAAAGATTTACGGGAAAAGAAAAATACACAGAAGGGACTTCCTGTGGAAAAGCTTCAGTATGGGATTCTGCCTTGCATCTAAAGACACCTACATCATCTTGGTTTGCACACACAGGTAAATGACAATGGTTGCAGACATATATCTCACATCTCTTGGGGCTCACCAGCTGCTTTTGCTCAGTGTAGCCAGTCCTCTTTGGTATATTCAGTTGCCTAAAACTTTTTCCAAAGCTCTGTCTGTAAACTCCGCACATTTCTGTATTTCACTGCAGGAGGGTGGCCCACTTGCCCTAAGCACTGTTTTCTGAAGTACTGAAACCACCGCTAGAGTCTTACTCCTGACTGACAAATTGTCACACTGATGGAAAAGTCTTCCATCGGTGTCTTTTCCACCCTCCCATCCCCCAGAAAAACCCCAAACCTTTGAAAGGCTGCTTTGGGGAAGGTAAGGATTTCTTCTCTTTTTGTTTTGCTACTAGTAGGACACATGACTTGATTATAGTTATTTTATTGAGGGCAGCTTTTTAGGCCCAATTTATTCAGTGTGTTGGGTTGAAGGTAAATTAAAACAGCACAGCTCATCTACAGCTGGTGATCTGCCCTTCTTGGAGTTATCTGTACCTGTAGGATCTTCCCATTACAACCAGGATTCCAAACTAGAAGGCATTCAGTGTTTGGAGCCTTGAATTCGAAGTTTCATAGAAGACCTGTTACCTATTCAAATACTTCACAAGCTTTTGCTTCTTAAGACAAACATCAACCACTCCAGCAGCCAAACCATTCGTCATTCACACCAACCCATAGAACCGTGCATACTTCTTTTGAACAGTTTCCTCCTCACTTCGTTGGTGAAACAAACAGAACAATTTAATTTAGAAATGCATGGCAGTGGCTAGTTGCTTTAATAACTGACACTGCACCTCGCAACAGGTTGACTCCCAGTGATGTCAGCAGTGCAGAAACAAAGGCTGATTCCTTCTTGAGCTGCTTTGACGAGTGTGAAGCTAGAAGGTCAAGGGAAGAGATTACTCCTTCTAGTTTACTCTCCTGCAGCCACATCTCCAACAACATTCAGTTTTGGGGTGCCCCAATAAATAACATAGAGAATATAAATTTTAAGTTCCCCTGAAGTTGTTGAATAGAGCTTCAAGACTAACTAGGAAAAAAGACAAAAGGATGCAAAGGTATGCATACAGGATGATAAATATAGCTGCAACCAGTGGAGAAATAGATAGAGAACGTATCTAAACAAAAAACAGTGGGTTTTTTGGCAGGTTATGTTACAAGAAGCAACAGCACATGCCCAAAGAAAAGGTTCAAGGAAAGCCTGCCTGTAATATTGAAGCATTCAGTGAATACGACCATCAGAAATCCCTCAAGACGACCCTCCAGGACCATAAAAGGATTTCCAGTAGGAGGCAGATGGATGCAAATGACTTCTGCGAAAGTGAAGTTTACGTATTAGCTAGGAGGTACATTGTATGTATGATTATGATGGATAAATACTTTGTCATAAAGTCTCATCACACCCATTAGACTAAAGGAGATAGATAGCCTTCTAACATGCCCAGCACTGATAAAGAACAGCTGCTTTGTAATGCTTCAAATTGGGTTATAAAAGGTTATTTTCCAGCTGCTTTCAGTATCACCTCTGTACAGGACACCTCAACATGCAGTCGAATGGAGGGTTACAAAGATGGTTAAGAAGCTAGAGGGCATGGAACGGGAAGAGCAGCTGGGGAAGCAGCACTTCACCAGAGCAGTCTAAGAAACAATTTATCTGCACATCCAGGTCACTCTTTGAAGATAACTCTGCCACCTGAAAAAGGGAGTTATAGAGAGAAGGGAGAGAGACACAGATACCCAACAAAAAGATAACTGAGAACAGTCAGAAGTGCAACATAGAAATTTTCAACTGGTCATAAGGGAGCAACTCATCTCACTGAATTGAAGCACAGAGATGGAGAGGACTATGGAACAGATTTTTAAAATCTGACTGGATAAGGCCCTAAGCAATCTGACCTAGTTTCAAAGTTAGGCTGCTTGGAGCAGAGTTTTAGTCTAGATGCCTCCAGAGACATTTTCTGACCTAATTTCTTATAAAGTTCTGGAAGCGTTCCTCAGAGTAAGAGGGAGTAAAGAGTTAAGCTGATAGAGCAACTACAGCAGAATGAAGACATAAGATTTTTTAATTTGTTCATGATGAATGTTCAAAATATGGGAACAGAAGGGACAATAAGAAGTCAAAAATGGTCAAGCTCATTTATCCAGCAACATCCACAACCACTTGCAGAAAGCTGGCAATAGTAATGTAAGTTTTGATCTACCTGACTAGTTTTAGCAAGGATTAATAAAAAAGAGATTTCACAGAATTGGTAACTCAGCAATTATTGCGTAGCATAAAATGTATTCTTATCCAACATTTATATTCCATTTTTAGGAAAAAGCATTTTTTAGTGACTTAGCAAAGTACAAAATGGCATTTCAACAGAATCAGTGAGGAAAACCTGATTTCTACAAAAGATGGATTACGAGCAAGAAAATGAAAACATAAAATGAAGAGCAAAACAGCATAGGAAAGTCATCACATAACAAAAACCACATCAATACAGTTTCTAGTGGAAACTGTATTAAATAATCACCTAACAATGAGTAAAAAACTAATGACAATAGCAGCAACAAAAGGGAGTGTTGCCCCTTTCCCCTGCAGCCCTTCACCTCCTGAATCAGTGAATTTCAAATGAAGAGAGAAAAAAGAAGAGGAAATTACCCTAACAAAGATAAGAGGCTAAAGCAAACTAAAAGTATAACTAAATGTATTTTTCATGAAAGTATACACTTTGAGGATATCCTTGATGAAATCTATGAAATGCTCTGGTCAAAGCAGCTGATTTGAATTCAGCTGTTGTTCATTTCTTTCTGTGTATTAATGCTCACATAATTATTGTAAGAGTGGTGATTTGAGGCTAGCATCTTTGCACCGAAAACTGCTGTTTTCTCTGAAGTATGGACACATATACCAGGTATATAAAATATAAATGGACATTTTACAGCTTGACAAGCATGCTGCAAACGTACTAAAAATCTCATAACCATGTAGAAATGGTCTATTTTAAGGCCCTGGTGTCACGCAAAGAATCCCCAGATGAGAGCAGTAGAAGAAACAGCTTCACATATTCAATATATTCACATACTCAAAGAAAAATTTACCCTCTTTTTAGCCACTTATTCCTTCCCTGCCTCTTCAGAAGCACATGCAAGGGCTCCAAGAAGCACAAAGTAACAGATACCTGTCATACGCTTCTCCTAACAGCATCATCTTCTACACAAAATGCTGGAAAGTTGAAAGGGAAATTAGAAAGCCTCAGACAGAGTTTAGGACTGGTATAAATGCTTTTCCAAATTAAAGGGATACTTCTTTTGAAAGCAGTTCTCTCTTATTTTTCCCTTTTACAAGGGATTCCTTCTGCTTAAGCAGAAAAGTCTGACAGCCAATACCTATACTAGCCATAGGTACGAAATTAATAAAGTCTAATAGATAATACATGAACTAGATAATGGCACTAGCAGGCCCCTCAGATAAAACTCCAGAACCACCACACCAAAATTGGACATAAAGCTGTAAGTGGCAACCAAGATGGAAAACAGCCCAGTCAGACTGATGAACAGATCCTTGTCAACATAGCATGAAAAATCATCTTCTTCTCTAAAGAAAACCCTTCCATTACAGTACAAGCATTTATGAATGCACATTTCAGAATATTTTTTTTATTCCTCAGACTGAATACAAGTCAATCTCAGGTTTATTTCAAGATTTCCTACAAGTTAAAGTAATAAAAAGTTGGAGATGCTCCTTTCCAAGAGCTCAAAAAAAAAGGGAAGTTTTGATTATTCCCTAGCAACACATTATATTTAATTCAGAGTAATATCCTAAAAGGTATTTGTTTCATGCCTCAGATGTGGACAAACCTCTGACCAGGAGATACAGATCAGGGTCAAGACTGGCAAGTACTGTTTTCACCTTGATAGCCTGTTCTCTTTATAATTTTGGAGCATGGCTAAAGTAATCTTATTAATTCCTCTTCCTTCACTATTTACATTTGCTAATGAGATACCAGAGGCATCATTTCTTGTTCGTAGCTAATAAAGGAATAATCCATAAAAGCAAATCCAATCAGAATCTCCAGTACATCCACTGTAATCCCACTGTTATCAGTGAGGGTATAAGGGGCTTCTGTGCAGACTATATGCACTACACCTTTATGACAAAGTTTTATTTAAGTTCAAGTATGCTCAAGAGAATTACCAAATCAATCACTGTGAAATATCTTTGAGTCCATCCATGGTTCAGGAAGGGCAGCAGAAATGATAACTACTTTTTTAATGATAGGCTGTTTTTCCACTCTGTTTTTCCATTTTAATTAGATGCTGGATTTCTGGAGCAGGAACTTCAAAGTCCTGCATATCCTGACAGTAAACAGCAACATGTTTAAGCATCGTTTTACTACTCATTCATTCCTCTAGATTATTTATGTTCCTGAAAATCCTTCTCCTTTTTCTATTGAACTCTGCCTACCAAGGCATTTCACAATAGCAAGAGCCATGCATTGGTGCTTGCTGAATGAACAGCATCTGCTTATAATATAAACACATTCCCTGAAAAATCCTTGCTTTTGCATATTACAAAACTCTTTCGTGTTGGTAGTAAATTGATGATCCTGAAGCATCTTGATTTCTCTCTCCCTGAAGTCATCCCTCCTCTAACAAGTCTTTCACAGTCTTCAGATACTGTTCTACCCCTGCATCCAAATGACATCTCCTGTATCCTTAGGTGGGAACTCTCCAGTCTGGAATATGCTGCAGAGAGCCGCCGACAGGGTTCCATAGCTTTTACACCTTTAGTTTGCAGCTGCTTCAAACAAAAACACACACACTATTTACCAATGGTGCTCAGGAGATTAGATAACTCGTGCTGAAGCTTGCAGCTTGCCCAAGTCAGACTTCAGGGCTAGCTCTGGGCCACATAACAAACACATCTATCAAAGATGGAACCAGGGACAGCTATTCAGGTCCAAATTAATAGTTTTAGGAAATTATGGAATTTTCTGTTTTAAAAAATGGTTTAGGTACTTACGGTCAACTTTTTAAAGAATTCCAAAACTTTGTGAGCAGCATTAGGTACATGACTTCTAGAAATTCCTATTAGCCAATTGCTATTAAAACCCCTGACAGAGCACCCACCTGCACCTTTGAAAGATCTTTTTAAAAATTTGATTGTGAACAACTCTAAGTCCCTCAGGTGTGACATTGCTCAGTGGAATTTCACCTAAATAATTTTGAAAATAGAAAAATGTTTTCTCTGGAAAAGACAGACGTTCGGAGATATACAAATGTTTATTGAATGCTTTAAAAATATATCTATATAATTACATGTAACAACTAAGTGCAAGTTTTCCACACAAGAGGACTATAAGTCTTCAGTCCTCTTCACTGAGATCATCCAAAATCCAGCAGTACTTTTTGCCATGTTTCAACTTTGCAAATAATGCCAGTACAAACTCAGAACTATTTTATGTGAGACAAAATGGCACTGCATAGGTCTAGTGTTTTCTAGCATAGATCAGCTGAAAGAACCAGCCTCTGCAGAATATTCAGAAATACAGATTTCACATTCAGATGGCGAAATTTCGCTCCCCAAAGGGTTTGGTTCTGTGCACACATACATACACCCACAGTACCATCTTCTTCAAAATTTGAACTTTTTCTGTCTAAGTTACTGTGTCCCCTTTCTTTTAGCAAGCGGCTTTGGAATCAACACTCAGCACTGAAGCCAGTGCTGCTGACGTGGCTTTCTGTGAAGAGGATTCTGCTGTGATATCTGGAAATCCCAGGTGTGCAGTCCTACTTGAGCATGGCCAGCCAAGGAGTGCTGCTTACACAGAGTAGTTTGCTCAATATGCTTAACTCTCCTTTCACTGCTTGATATTGTTTTATCTACTTACCCACCCACTATTTCCATAGCTCTTCATCAATATATACCTATCTATATGTCAGGGTTTTTTAACTTTGTGTGTGTGTGTGCTTTAAAAATTCCTCCCTGTAATCTCTCAACTCATTAAAAAAAATACTGGAAACTCTAAGAGTTGCCTGCTTCTCCCAATATTTTCACTATTTTATCCCCTTTGCTTTTTTGCTGCTACTTCCCCATACTATTAATTAATTTACTTTTAAAACAACCACATCAAAAAGGAAGCTAAAGGACTGAGAACGAAATAGCCCACAGATAAAACCAGACCTCCTCCTCCCACCAAAAAAAATTAATGATTCAGGGAAATTAATTCATTATAAGCACTAACACCCATCAGTTTAGTGCACCAGAAAGATAAGAGAACGTAAATATCATATACATCAGACCTTCTGGATTATAAAGACATACTATTGATGAAGCTACTAAACAAACAAAAAGTAGGGAGTAAGGAAATTTTTGAGCAAGAGTAATTCTACTGAATCAGACAAGAAGAGAACAGAATATGACATTTCAAACGTATTCTAACTCCAGAGCTTGCCATCCTCACAGGAGCTATCTGGAGCATACGTGACTAGCTACAACTCTTGTGTAACTGTGATGTACTCACAGATTTTTCAGCGCAGATTTGCGCAAGCTCTAAATTCCTTTGTTTGTGCATCCTTCTCCTGCTAGGGTGCTACACAGGAATCCAGTAAGAATAGCAGACAAGAAGCAACAAATCAGGTGTGGCTTCATCCTATGATGCTACTAAAGAAATCAATGAAAACCACACAAACAGGGGCAATTTGTTGCTCAAAAGGGATTGCTGCAGATACTCTTAAAACTACACTTTCTTCTCCTGAGATGGAATCTATTCAGCATGCTTTTGCAGTATCTTTTTCCCCCCTCAGAACAGCCTACCTTTAAGCAGATGAAGCAGTTATATGATAGGTGTTGCTATTTGCCTGATGTATGAATAATAGCGATGACCCAAAAGGATAACTTAAGGTATCAGTTTCTTCAAACCCTTATTTAAATACTCAAATATATTGTGAATGAAACTGTGACCTCACCAGCCAGACAAATGAACAATTCCTCCCTTAAGTAACTGTACTGACTAAAAGCCCTCACAAGCCAGATGATAACCCAAATTGAGGCAGACTCAGAATCTGTCTGAGAAAACAGGGATGAATTTGCATTCACTGTAGCTCAGAGTTGTTAAAACACATTGCTGTACACTGCAGCTCAGTTTTGAGTTACACCTATCTCTGATAATTAACCTACTGCAACATATGCTGTAGGATATATAGAACTGACCGAATTCCAGAACAAGTTGGGTAAAGATTTGTAACCTGGGTAACCACACGTATAATGCTTTCTGCAAACCTCACTGCATGTTTGACTCAAAACACAGACACTCTCTTCAGCTTAGACAGGCCAATGCAGAAAACAACTAACCGTCATGTTGCTCAGCAAACTTGTGAATTTAGCATAGCTACCTTCTGCTATCCCACCATGTCTAAAATATGGATAACTATTTTTTTCATTACTTTCCCAGTTACTACTTAGCCATCTGCATTAACTGTAACGCAAGGCTCTTGGCACTGGTAGCAGCTAAGACAATGTTTCGGTTTCCCACAGTTGTTGGAACTCTAAAACACCCCTAATTATAAAATATCTAGTGCTGATTTTACTGCAAGACTTTTCAACAAAAATTGATAGGTTCAAAACACTACTACCAATATTCAACAGAATATAAACTAGCAGGGCCGTTTCATTTATCATACTCATTTAGCAGATTTCAAAAATCACAAAAAGCAGAATAAATAAATCAAAACCTGAAGGCAGATCAAGAACTTGCAATTTTGTGGTGATACTCAACAAAATATGACCAATGAGGGTTCTAAAGGAAATGAGTGTTGGCGAGGATTGCCTATTTTCACAGGTCCTTATTCAGGAAATCTTGAAAAGCTTTGGAATAGGTCCAAGGTTTGTCCACACATACTACTATATCGAGTCATACTTAAATCAGAATGTAGGAAGTTAATGCTCAGACATCTAATCACAGCATTATTATCTGTAGCCAGATAAGAGTTATGTGACATCCCCAAATTTCATCCTTAGCTTTCTCATTTAAAATATTCATTCAGTGGAAAAAAATAATCTGATTTATTTCTACAGCACTCATGCACCTGCATAATATAAAGTTTAATGTCATGTTTAATGATTGTTTTCAAAAAGCTCTATTTTTAAAGTTAGAACCTGCAACAGCATAATCTGGGATAAAAAGACATATTATGGGCCCTTCAAAGATGTCTGAGTGAAAAAGATGGAGTGCATCCTAGGCTGAGCAGTTGTATCAGGCAAAAAAATAAGAGCAAATACAGCCTTATTAAACATTGGATTTTGCCTTTCAGTGTTCTGAAAGAGAATTTTAAGCAACATTGTTCAAATATGGTATTGTTTTAAGGGCCTGTATTAATAACTGCATTGCTCTCAGCTTTTGGAATCAAGATGAGGATGGCTTTTAAACATTCTGTATATATTAGTGCTCCTTGGAATGAAAACTGAAGAGCTGAGCCCAAAAAGTTGCTTTATTCACGCTGACATGAAAACTTGGCCTTTCTGGTCTGGAGAACAGTAGCGAAGAGTCACATTGTCTCATAAATTTTTGTATGACAGAATTCCGTCTTCTAGTACTTTCAGCAGTCTCTTTGGATTATGAAGCTTACTAGGTTCACTCATGCCACAGTAGCACCAAATATCCTTGGAGAACTCTCCATGAGATTCTTAATCACAAGTTCAAGTTCCGGAATACTGAAAACTCTGTAGCAACACAAAAATGTGATGTTTACAAATTCTCATTTAAATTCACACAAAATGCAGATCAATTTCACAAGTTGTTTTATTACGAATGCAGGTCATTAAGATTTTAAAATCAGAGTTAGGCAACCACAACGAAAAGCTCTACTCTACAGTAACAGTGGTTCTCAAAGCAGCTCAGATTTAGAAAAAAAACAGTTAATGGAGCAACAAGCTCCCCATGAAGGCAGAGCGATTAGAGATTCTCAAGCCAAACATCAATCCCTCTAAACCACACTACAAGTGGCTAATAGACAAAATGAAACTAAATACATGGCACAGATCAGAACTGGAATACACCTAGAAATACACTTTTTATGGAGAACCCAGATTTCTTCAGAAGTCCCAATTCAAGCTACTCCAAGACAAACCCCTTGAGAGGCTAAATCAGTACTCCCAAAGACTTAATGTGTATTGAACTGATGAACTCCTTCCTGCCTCATTGAACCAGGAAACATTGAACTCCTTGACCTGAAGCATGAGAACCACCTCAAGTTAGCCACTGGATTTTAATCTGCAGTCCACATTCCTAAATTTCATACACCAAGACGAAAGCAACTAAATTTCAAGGCACAAACATCTTTTTTTTTTTTTTTCCATTTCATTAAAAAGCTTTGATAGGAGTATTTAAAAACCAACAATAGTCACTAACAGCACCCAGCAAAGTACGCAGGAAATTGTAGTCTGTGTATCAGGACAAAAGTCCTAGTTATTTAAAATTTTAAGCATAATTGCCTTGACCTGCACCTAAACACAGGTTTATTCAAACCCACTCACCACCAAGCAACTGTTACAAGAGCCTTTTGCAAATTAGGTTGCCTTCCCTTCTGAAGAATATAAGTTTTCAGTGGAGTCCCCTAATAAAACAAGGAATTGCTTAGCACCTGTCCCACATCTATAATGGAAAACGCAAAATCTACCATAAGGCTGTGATATATTTTTATGTCCTTCATTGAAAAGACTGTGATTCCTAACTAGCTATCTTTCCCTGGAATTATTAAACTACAAATTATCTGTAGAGATTATCTTTGTTCTTATCAACATTATATTTCTCATTTATGAATAACTATTAGTTACTTACTTGTTTTAAACAAACATATATATTAAAGTCTGATTATTAAAGTCTGAGGAAGATTATTCTTTTTAAAGGATGGTTGGGAAGCAACTAGTAAATAATAAACATTTCTTTCCCTTTCCTCTGATATGACTCTTCAGAGACCATAGGCTGCAACACCTTTTGAAGATGTAGAACATACAAAGGTATATATTTAATAATATGGTTTTTATCTGAGAATCTTACTGAGGAAAATAATTTCAGAAAAAGCAGTTTCTGCCAAAGCAGAGGTTAAAAATAGCCAGAAAATACTATACAGATGGCTAAACAGATCTAACACACTGCTGTGCAGAGACACAGATTAGTCTACCTCTAAGACACTGCTCTTCTCAATAGACATTATCTTTGGATACAAGTAGAAGAACAAGAATTGTGGGGGTGAAGAAGAATAAGATTCTTTTTTTTCAACCCTTTCTGTGTCTTTTTATAACACTACGTTGAGCTCTGCTGCAGGTTCTGAAACTGAGGGTTTCACTCTGCATACACAATTTGAACAAAGAGCAAGACAAAACGATGGCAGCAGCCTCCTACTCTGAACACCTCCTCACTCTGTCAAGAAGAGAAAGATAAATTAAAGAAAAACAACACCTAAACTCTAAACAGCAACAAATCCTTGGGATATAAATAATTACTTTTTTCCTCTCTTTTTGTCTTCCTTTTGAAAGCTCCCAGACACCCAAGAGACCGTAGAACTTCGTCTTCTTTTTCTTCCAAACCTTGTAAAAACCACTTTGGTACTGAAACTACAACTTCTGAGCTAGAACTAAGTGCTCTGAGTAGGCAAGGGAAAAAATGCTCTCTACCCTATTCTGTCTCCCATTTTAGAAGTCACTCCTCTTTAGCAGGTGAGTTTGAATATTATGTTACCTGGCAATAGGCAGGTTCTGTTTCTGAAGAGTTTAACATTATTTTCTATTTGTTTTCAGGAACTATTAGATTTGCTGATGTATATTTTTCCTATATGATTGAGAATCCCCATAAAAATAATGCTCTTTCAATCCCCCCCAAAGAAATGAAGCTTGGTCTTAATGCAAGTGAAGCATACGAGGCACAGCTGTGATGGGCAGTTGGCCATTTCATGAAGATTACTACAGATTCTGTAAAAAAAAGGGGAATTTAGGGCATTATTTTGTGAGCAGCTAGAAAATAAACAATGCATTTAGTCAAAATCTAAGCAACTGTTTGAAATTACAGTAACCAAAATATTACATTTTAAATAGAAGACTGATAAAAAGTAGTAAATTAAAAGAAAAAAAAGACACAATGTTTTTGCCTCTGAGATTGGTGTCTATGAACTTCAGAGTACCAGATGCTCAGCTTCTTCTAAATACCTCATGGTAAGATGATGAATTCTTGATTACGATTTATGTTTGCTTAGTTTTGCTGTGGCCTTCTGATCAAGATTTCATGCTGTCCTCCCCCATTCCTAAAAGCTTTAGGGTGAGAAAAACAGAGACTGAACTCAGGTACATTTTGTACATATCACACTTTGTACATATCACACTGCGTTTGATAAGTTTGGGAAAGCCATATTCACATTAGTCAATACTGTACAGCTCACATAGCTCCACAACAGTATCCTCTCTTTTACAAAGCCTGATGACTGGCAAGGTAGCTTAATCGGGATTTCTTCAGGAATAAGGAGAACAACAATCTTCTTCTCAAAAAGTAACCGGCAAAACTTGTTTAGTTATTACAAAGTTTTATGACTTGTGCAAACAGAGAGTTTCATAAATCACAAGGCAAAGAACCTGAACATAGTTCAAGTTGAACTAGAATACTGAAAGTTAGTTTTGGGGTAGGTTTTTTAAAGATTATTACAGAACAGCTGCATTTTTTCTTGAAGGGCCTTGACAACCATTCTGGAGTTTGCTAATCATTACTGTAGTGTAGGTCATATTTTCTTTAGGAAAAGTAAGGTTTAACACTGTGGTTCCAAGTCATCTGATGCTGTTATAAATGTTGACTTGACAGTTGTAAAAAGATGTTGTTATACTAATTATCTTAGAACCTGACTAAACTAGACTTTTTACAGTCTGAGACAGCACCACTCATTACTGCACACAAGACTGGCCTTAAATGCAAAACCTCCACAGCAAGGAAGTAAATTTATTATGGCATTACTAGATTGGAATAAGTGCTTTGAATTATTTATTTTCAACTAACCATTCAAAGAGAAAGACTTGAATGAGGCAAAATCCAATAAGTGACCTCATGATTTATGTATAAAGAATACCATTTCCTATCATAATTTATGGCATCCTGCACTATAAGAATAAAAAAAAAAGTTTGTTAATGACTGAAAGAGAACAAAGCAAGACAAATCTTGGTTCATCTAATCCATCAAAGTAGAATTTGAGAGAAAAAAATGTAGTAAAAATATTGGTTCCAGGATCAAGAAAAAATAAATGAAGTTCACTGAGGAATTCTTGCTTTTCAAACACGAACACAAGACAGGTTTTAAAGTGATAGTAACCGCACCTGGAAATTTACCTTTACGTTTGCTGACCAAAGAGCTTTTGTTTGGCAATTAAAATCCCATACCAACAAACAACCTAATACATAGCTTGAACCTAAGCTGTACTTCCACTTATAATACCAGAGCCTCGCTCACAATCACAGCTAATGTTCCTCTACTTTTTCGCTTGGATAACAGGATGACGTGAAGAATAAAGCCTGAAACAAACCTAGCGACAACAGCAGCGAACTCCAGAGGGAGAACGACCTGTCTCTACCACGGCAGCTCTAGATTCACCTGTGCGACAGAACCAAAGCGAAGCGAAGAGAACCAAAGCAGCACCGCCTTTCGGCAAGGCGAACCCGGCCGGCTCGGGGTGAGGCCGGAGCGGGGTGCGCTGAGGTGCGGACAGGTCTGCGGCGCGGCCCGGCCACCCCGCACCGCCGGGCATCCTCCCTTCCCCGCAGCCGCATTATTTGACACCCGCTAAAGCAGCCGAGAGCATCAGCGCGCCTGCAGAGCGGAGCGAACACCGCGGGCAGAGCGCAGCCGAGCCCACAGCCCAGCCGAGCCCACAGCCCAGCCGAGCCCACAGCGCACACCCGGCGCCGCG